>CADDIJ020001751.1:10953-104462 GCA_902809745.2 Tetradesmus lagerheimii | reverse complement strand
CTGCAAGCCTCAAAGCATTAGCAGCTGCCGTTTGCACAGCACTCACCACACATGTTGGTTTGCTGCAGGTTCATCCAGTGCATCAAGCAGTATGCAGGCAAGCAGCCAGCAGTGCGACAGCTTACTCGCGCACAACCACCTCACTGTTAACAGCAGTCTGGGACTTGTTACAGGTACGTGCAAGGTCGAGCATGCAGGGCGCCATGCATGGTATTGCAGCGCAACACAGATCACGTGCCTGCCTAGTGTCAGATCACCTCCGCAGCAGCAGCAGCGTCAGACTTGTGCCACATGTTGTGTGGGGTCGGGATATGCCAGTGCTCCTATACTGAGAAGCAGCAGCAGCAGCTGGCCACTCCTTCAAGAAGCAGCGCCGCACTTTGCATGTAAAAGGACGAAGTTATACGGTTCCTGCATGTGGTTTTGGCAGCAGCAGCGCTGCTGTAGCAGTTGCACGTACAACACAGACTTCTGAAACACTTTGCTGCCTTTGTTGTTGTTGCTGCTGCTACTGCGACTGCTGCTGTTGCAAGCTATGTGTTGCTGCAGCAAGCAGGCGTCAAGGTTGCCGAGTTGCAAGCTATGTGTTGCTGCAGCTAGCAGGCGTTGTGGAGCTTGCATTCCATCAAATGCACGGTTTAGCAGCAGCTTAAGGCCTGACACAGCAAGAAGGGATGCTGGAGTGGCAAGCAGCATGCTACTGAGCAGTGTCATGACACTCTGTCTGATTAGACAGAACACAATGGTTCAGGTTGCATGTGGCATGTCACAGCATGGCGTTGCATTGCAGGGACATAGCACATTTTGCGGCATTCTTGTCTGTATTTGTGTACCTGTGGCCTGGTGCTAAAGTTGCAGCAGGAGCAGCAGTGACTTGGCCTTGCAAGCTTTGTTACCTGCTGCTGCTTCTGCTGCAAGCTGTGCTCGCGCACCCGGCACCAGCGCGACGGGAAATCATCGATTACTGTTATATATCAATGTTTAACATGTTTAATCAGTGATTCGAGGCTCATTTGGCCCTATCTACAACTTCATCCACAAGTGCTCGAAGTTCATCCACACGCCGTGTGGACCCAGACGGATGTGGATGGCGTGTGGATGGCCGTAGTCCGCTGTGGATGGCACTGTGGATGACCTGATGTGGACGATTTGTGGATGAGTTGTGGATGGGCCTTGACCATAGTGCAGGCTGGTGGCCATGGCTTGAAGACCCTTCCTGTGTTGTTGCCAACAGTTGGCAACTAACAGAGCCTCCACGTACCGCTTAAAACTGTGGAATTATGTTGACTCGCTCCTCATAGGTGGTGCAGCAGCTTGGGACATGCGAGGAAGGGGGTGTCAGGCCTAGGGTTGGTGGTTGGCCAATGGACATGGTCTTTGCACCAACCCCTTGTTACTCTGGTAGGTGCGGACATCGCTGTATCTTGTTTCAAACAACGTATGCATCGTGATTGAGCTAAACTAGTACGTTTGCCTGCAAGAAAGTGGCGCCAACGGCACCTCTGCTGCAGCAAGGTCGTTCTCTGCTTCTTGATTCGTAGCGCGATCTCCCACGTGATTACGTCTGTCTTATAACTTAAAGTACGATGGTCAGGGGCAACGCTAAGATAGAAGCTCAGAAGAAGAATGCCAAGAAGCTGGAGCAACAGAAGGCTGCTGGCTCGCAGTTGGACGCAAGGAAAGCAGGTACGCACAATTCGTGCCGAAATCAGAGTCAGATGCGCAGCCGTTGCCTTACTTACGGCAGCAGCAGCGAAACCGATAGTGGCTTGCTGTGGGTTCAGCAGACAGCAGCAGTTGCTCATCTTGAGGAGCATGTTGTGTGCCATGCTGGCGTCAATTGCCCACCAACTTTACCGACGTACTGCTGCTGTTAATTTGCAGCCCTGAAGTTCATGTGCCCGATTTGCAGAGTGAGTAGCAGTAGCAGCAGCAGCAGCAGTTGCACCCAGCCAAAGGTGCTCTCAGCAGCATTGCACTTGAAGGTCTTTGGCAGCACAGCAATAGCAGCAGCAGGTCGGCTGCAGTTGTCATTAACATCAAGCAGTGGGCGATGCACACATAAGAGCGGGCCAGCATGCCAGTCTGTGGGGTAGCACAAGCGCTAGCAGCACCAGGGCGCTTGTCGCTCCTGGCACCCTGTGCCCGCCCTCGTGCACACTAGGCTCAGCAATGTGCTTGCAACAGCAATCTGCGCAGCTCAGCTGCATGGAGCCATTAGAAAGGCAGTTCAACGGTTCATGTGGCATGCCATCAACTGTCAGGTCCTGTGATGCACTTCAATGGTACAGGTTTGCTTCAGACTTTGGATACAGCTTCTGCCGCAGTCTGCACGTGCAGCTGGGCTGCCAAAGGTTGCACATGCGGACTTTAATGTATGTGTGTTCTGCTGTCACCTGCTGCTGCAGACCCAACTAACCAGCTATGCTACGACTAAGGCACACTATGAGTCAAAGCACCCGAAAGAAGCAGTACCGCCTCAAGAACAGTTTGATAAATAGCAGCAGCAGTTGGGGACAGGTTAGCAGATGAGCGATTGGGTGCAGCCGCTGCAAGGCGGGTGTGCAGTTGTTAGTGATGTGTGATAGCAGCGGCATAGATGTCAGATGAGTAACTGCTATCTGCCGGCCATGATGCAGGCAGAGCAGTGAGAGGAAGGCGTTCAAGTGGGTACTGTGAGGGGTGTCAAGGGCTGTGGGAGTGTGCGGCTTCTGACTTGAAAGTTTGCTGCTGCAGTTCAGCGAGTGGTTTGAAAGCCGATGAATGCTGTGGCTATGCCCAGGAGCGTCACAGACTCGCAGTAAGGGTGAGCGAGAGCAGCAAGTTGAGTGTGCACCAACGAGCTGCTGGTTGAATGGTGACGCATGCACCTTGCATCCTGGATGACTGGACGGTGTATATGGTTTCTGTCTGTGCAGAGATGTTGCTCTGAGCACGCGTGCTGATAGTAGCTGCAAGTCGTGCGTTGTGGCCGCAGCCATTCCTGGTCAGGGATTGTATAGCAGATGGCAGTCCTGTGCTCTGTGTTGAGGGGTACGTTTGACAGGTGTTTGCCTGGTTGTGGTGGGTGACAGGCCATTGGGATGTTGACGTCGCGGTTCAAGGCCTCATCTGCAGTGCACGTGTCCGCAGCATTGACATGGTGATTGATGATGGTGATTGATCATCACGATGGTTGCCAGCTTTTGGCAATTGTCATGGTACGGTACTGCGCGTTACAGTCACGCTGGGCTGTTTGGCATGGTTCCAGATACAAATTGTATGATGATAAGCGCTCTGTCCGTGCATTTTGTGGCCAGTATCAGCCTGTCGGCACCTTGCTGAAGTGCATCATCATCATCATGTTACCTTGCTGAAGTGCCTTGGATGCCACCCCCTGCCAGCAGTCAGATGGTCAGCCTGGCAGCCTGACACTGTGTTATGCACAACGGTGCGACGTTGATAGCTTTTTTTGAACGAGGGGCTTCGCACAAACTATTTGGTGTCTCAACACGACCCTGCCGGTTGAGTGCTGCCCAGGTAGCAGCAGATCACCACACAGTGCAAGGTGGAGACACTTACTTCAGCATGTGTACTTCATAGTTGACTGAAACATGTTGCACAGAACGTATCAAAACGCTAGATCGCTGCACAGTAGTGCACAGAAGCCATGTCGGCCTTTGGTGGCGCCCATTCCGTGCCGGCCTCTGCAGCCACTAGCTCGGCATGGCTACAAGGCGGCCCTGGGACATAACCATCATGTAATAAAAGCGTTAGCAGGCTCGGCTTGCCGAGCACATGGCAACGGCGGAGGACTGTTGCAGCAGAGACCAGCAGCAGAAGCAGCAGCTGTGGAGTACACGGTGCGTGGCTTGCTTTTTGCGTTCCGTGCAACTGCTGAAAGTCTCGACATGCTCATGGTCAACCCGTCTTTCACGCTTGCAGGTCGGCAGCTGCACGTTCTGCATCATCAGCAGGCCCAACGGCAGTGGCAAGCCTCAGCTGCGCCTGTCAGAGCAGTCTGATGATGCTGAATACGTTGTGGTGCTGCCAGCTGCTGTTGCTTCGGTACTTCTGGACGTGCTGCACAGAGCTGTGGAGTGCCTGCAAGAAGGCAGGAGGTGAGCGAGCAAATGAGCACAGCAGACACGCTGCATGTGACATGCACTGCTTCCCAGCATTCAGCTCATCCTGCAAGCCAAAGGATTCCCAGCATCCTACCAGCGAATCAACCAGTCAAATACTTGTAGTTATGCCTGCACATACGTTGACTTTGTGTTGCACTGGCTGCTGCTGTTTCTGCAGTCGGCCGCTGGAAGTCAACCACCACATGCTGCTGGCTCAGCGCTCCTTCACTTTCAGCATGCTGTACGGCCCCCCGCCTGCAGAACAGCAGCAGCAGCTTGGCAGCAGCAGAGCTGCAGCGTCAGCCGATAGGCAGCTGGTGCGCATCACTGTACAGGAGAAAGGGCGCAGGTGGGCTATCTGCAACTCTGCAACACACTATTATCACCAAAGCTAGGGCCATGTTTGTTGTTTGCTGATTGGAATGCCAGCCCACAGCTCGTGTTGTATCCTTCATTAACATGCAACTGCTGTGCCTGTAGCAGTGCGCGTTGCTGCTGCCTACCAGTTGCGCAGCTGGCAACCTTGCTTACTGTTGTGCCACTGCCGCTCCTGTGCTATTTTGCTTCATCTCACCTGCTGTTTGTGCTGCACCTGCTGCGTATGTGTGCGGTGCTTTGTGCAGCTCGGTGCACCTGCTGGTCACTGCAGCAGTGCTGCCTGCAATCAACCAGCTGATGCAGCTGCTGGAGCTTGTGGCAGCAGCAGACAAGCAGCCAGCAGCAGCAGCAGCACAGGAAGCTGCCAGTGCACTGGCGCCAAGTGCAGCAGCAGCAGCAGTGACGGCACATTCAGCAGCGCCAGCAGCTGCGGTCGAGCAGGCAACAACTGGCGCAGGGCTTGCAGACAGCAACGGCAGCAGCAGCAGCAGCAACTCTGCACAACCACCAGCCCCAGTATCAGAAGTGCATGAAGAGGCTGCAGCGGCCGCAGCAGCAGCAGCAGCCACTTCTGCTGCACACACTGCTGCTGCTGACACCAGCTCTGCCGCCCCAGCTGAGCAGCTGCTGGCAGCCATCCTCACAAGTTCTACCCTCCAAGAAGGGCTGCAGTTTGCATACGCAGCAGCAGCTGCATACGCAGTGCGTGCCGTCACAAACCCTGGCGATGTCTATTACGTCAGCAGCGGCAGTGATGAAAGCTTTGGTGCAACGCATTTGTGTGCGCTGTGGTGCCAGATGCCTCGCTACGCAGCAGCAGCGCAGCGGCAGCAGCTGGGGCTCGATGATGCGGAAGACAGCGGATATGATACGGGGGCAACAGCAGCGGCCAGCGGATTAGATGGTCCGCTGTACCCTGAAGTTCGGCATGAGCTGCAGGTAGGCTGTTTTGGGGGATGCTCGTCGTCCTGTAGGCATCCTGCAAACGTTTATTGCACACATGCTGCTGCCCTTACTACAGCAGGAGCTGTCCCGGAGGCCACCTGCTGTTCTGCAGCAGCAGCTGTTTGTCGTCAGTATGCCTCACACTTGAGGTATAGGTGCACCCTAAACCCCTTGCACCATGCTCCTGCAGCAGCAGCGTGCCTCACACTTATACCTTTCTCCTCCAGAAGCTGACGTTCTTTATGGGGGGTGCCTCACACTTACAGATCATCTCCTGCAGCAGCTGCTGTTCGTCATCCCGGTGCCTCACACTTGCATGCTGTGCTGCATCCTGCAGGAGTTTGCGGACGTGCTGCTGCCGTTGCTACAGCCAGAGCTCCCCGAGGTGCCACCCGGCGTGCTACAGCAGCTGCTGACATCCGCCGCACATGTTCAGTGTCAGCTGCCCTCAAAGTTTGTAGATGCATGGGCAGCAGCAGCAGCAGGGAGTGGCCTCGACAGCTGGTCTACTGCTGACTTGGCAGCAGCAACAGAGCAGCTAGTTGTCCAGTACCGCCAGCAGCAGCAGCAGCAGCAGGGACAGGAGGTGCTGCTGCCGCTGGAATGGGCAAGCCATGCATTGAATCAGGTATCTAGCAGACTGCAGGAACTGCCGCCGCAGCAGCAGCAGCAGGGTGAGGAGGCAGATGTGCTTATTGAGCTGATGGCGGTGCTGCTAGCTGCTGCTGGAAAGCAACTTGAGCATGCTGACTGGGTCTGGCCAGCCGCATCATTCACGCATAGATATGCCAGCATATCAGCAGCAGCAGCAGCAGCTTTGGAGCCAGACAGAGCTGTTGCTGTCCACATACCAGCTATATATAGCAACTTGACTCGCCTCTTCACTCCAAACTCAGGCAGCCAGCAGCAGCAGCAGCAGCAGCTTGAGCTGGAACGTGCAGTGCTTCAGGCAGTAGTGGATCTGCCTGGCAGTCAACGAACTGCAGCAGCACAGCTGCTGTGGAGTTGGTTAGCGGCTGACAAGGCAGCACATGACATTGGCAGCAGCAGCTTGCTGCAGTTGCTCGACATACTGCCATACGGAGCTGCAGCTGCAGCATATGCAACTGCAGCAGCACGAGCTAGCAGTAGCAGCAGGGCAGGTGCAGCAGCAGTGGATCCAAGCTTGCTGGCAGTTGTGCTGAAGCTGCACGCTGTCGGCAGCAGCAGCAGCAGCAGTGCTCTGCCAGCTGTGTCTGGCTTGCTGGCGGCTGCTCTGCAGCAGGACCCCCCTGCTGCTTTTGCTGCACTGCCTGAGCTGCTGCAGATGCTGTCAAACTCAGCGCAAGCAGCAGCAGCAGATCATCCTGCTGCTAGGGACGGCAGTGATGCTCCTCACTACTACCAGCAGCAGCAGCAGCAGGTGCCAGACTATGGTGATGCATCAGCGACAGATACAGTGCTCATGCAGCTGTGTGACCAGCTGTCAACGATGCTTGAACTGAATGCAGAGCAGCTACTGCCGCTGGCACCAGCGATTGCTACAGCCATGAGCTCACAGACGGCTGTAGCAGGCTGCTCGAGTCAAGGCCTGCTAGCGGTGCTGCAGCTGTGTTCGGACCTTGCTCAGACAGCAGTGAGTTGGCAAGAAGCTCTACTGGAAGAGCCTCAGCAGCAGCAGCAGGGTGGTGTAGCAAATGACACTGCACAGCGCATTGCTGCAGCTTGCTGTGGAGTAGCACCAGCATGGGTTCAGCGACTGTTTGATGTTGATGCACAGCCGCAGCAGCAGCAGCAGCAGCAGCAGTTGTCGCTGCCATGGCTGACAGAGCTGCTCGATACAACAGCGCAGCTCCATGAAATGGCAGCAGCGCACAACAGCCTGGCACCCTCCTGGCACTCTAGCAGCAGCAGCAGCAGCAGCAGTGATGCGGCTGTTTGGCAGCCTTTAGAGTCTGCACTCCTATCTGCAGCAGCAGCAGAAGCAGATAGCCCGCTGGCAACATCGGATATCCTTGTGGCAGCAGCAGCACTGTTTAGCCTAGGCTTGAAGCCTTCTCAGTCGCTGCTGGATGCTTATCTAGATGCTGTGGGTCCCGATGCGTTGGAGCTATCAGCTGAGGGGCTGTGTCAGCTGCTTTGGATACTAGCAAGCATCCAGCAGCAGCAGCAGCAGCAAGGTGAGGATGTGGCAGCAGCAGCAGCAGGCACTACAGGCGAAGCATTGCAAGTGCCGGAGCTGCTGCAGCTTGCTATTAAGGCTTGCAGCTGCCTTGCAGTGAGGTCTAGTCGTGTGACGGTACGCCAGCTGGCACGAGCTACTTGGGCTGTCGCTGTGCTGTCCAGCAGCAGCAGCAGTGGTTCTGCTGGACAGGGTGTAGCATGGAGTCCACCGCAGCAGCTGCTGTCACGGCTTCAGCAGAGGTGGGAAGATGCAAGTCTAGCAGCAGCGGCAGCAGCAGGTGGTTATGTTTCAACTGCTGGCAGTGACAATGAGTTGCTACAGCCTGCAATGCTGCAGCTGCAGCCAGGTGAGCAGCAGGAGCTGGCATGGGCGCTGCAGCAGTTGAACTTAACAGGTCATGCCACAATGGCGGCGGTACCAGCGTCAGCACCAGCAGAGGCAGCAGCGGCTGATGGGGTAGCAGATGCACAGCCAGCAGCTCCTCCTTCTTCAGCAGCAGCAGCAGCATTGGATGTAGAGGAGCCTGTCGCGGCAAGCAGGGCAGCAGCTGCAGAGGCAGCAGCTACAGAGGCAGCAGCTGCACAGGAGCAGGCAGAGACTGCTGCTGCTGCTGCTGCTGCTCCTGCTGCTGCTCCTGCTGCTGCTGCTGCTGCATTGACTGCCGAAAATGAACAAGCAGCAGCAGTGGGGCCAGCTATTGAGCAGGTAACTGCAGATGCCATAGTTGAAGCACCAAGGGCGGCATCTGCAGCAGCAGCAGCAGCAGTAGAAGAAGATCTAGAATCACCAGCAGCTGCTGCTGTTCTGGTTCATGCTGATGAGGTGATTGGCCCAGTAGCATCAGGGACTTCTGCAGCAGCAGCAGCAGCAGCAGGTGGCACCTCTGGCACCTCTGGCACAGCAGCGGCAGGCACTGAAGCTGTTGGTGAGGTTGCAGCTGAAGCAGAGGTTCTACATGTTGTCGGTCCTCCTGCTGATGCGGATGCTGCGGCGGCGGCAGATAGCCAGCTGCAAGACACATCAGACACAGCAGACATGCAGGCAGCAGGGAGGGAAATGCCTGGGGCAGCAGCAGCAGCAGCAGCAGGAGAAGATGCTACTGCAGCAGCAGCGGCAGGTCAAGCAGCACAAGCAGACACTGCAAGTGCCTCACCTACAGCTGCAGCAGCAGCAGCAGTAGCAGAGGATGCGGACATGCAAGGCCTGCCCACGCACCTGCGCACAGTGTTACAGCAGCTGAAGGATATACACGCACGTAAGCTGTCGCGCAAGCAGGCAGTAAAGCTGCTGGCAATCGTGCAGCAGCAGGCACTGCAGCTAGCCACCCCAGATCTGCTGCTGTTCACGAAGGCTTGCCTGGACTATAAGTTCCCTGTGGCAAGTGGACAGCTGCTGTCAGCGCTGCAAGCAGCAGCTGTAGCAGCAGCAGCAACTAGTAAGAGATCATCTGGCAGTCCAGGGTTTGATCTGCCGGTGGTGCTGCAGCTGCTAACCGCGCTGGCCGAAAGCAGCAGCAGCAGCAGCAGTGATAAGGAGGCAGGCATGTCACCTGCAGTAGCGCAGCGTGTGCCGCAGATGTTGCAGCGCTTGGTGCCGCTGCTGCAGCAGCAGCAGCTGGCAGCGCTACAGCCTGAACAGCTGGTGCAGCTGCTGAAGGATCTCCACACGCTGCTGCTGAAAACCAACAGCAGCAGTGCATCCGGCAGCAGCAGCAGCAGCAGGGTTCAGGCTGCTGGTGCCTCATTCTTCAGTGACGCTGCGCTGCTGCACGGCAGCTTTGCCATTCTAGAAGCAGCAGCACCAGCAGCGATCGGCGTAGTCCCAACTGCCTGGCTGGCAACAGCAGCAGCAGCGCTGCAGCCCAAGCTGCTGCTGCTGCCAAACGGCAGTCTTCTGTTGCAGTCCCTGCAGCTGTTACAAGCGCTAGGGTTGGTTAGTCCAGGCAATGCATTCCTTGGTAGCTTCTTTGCTGCTACTGATGCATTGCTTGACACGTTTTCAGGCCGTAGCTGCTTGGAGCTGCTGTCAGCAGCTGCTACAGCCGGCCAGCTACCTAGCCCTTCGCTAACAACAGCCCTGCTACAGCACCTAGTGCCGCTGCGACTATCCCCAGAGGATGTCGCATCAGGGATGCGGCTGCTAGCATCTATGGCGATCCGGCCAAACCCTGAGTTGCTTGCGCATTGGTTTGACATAACAGAAGCAGCAGCTGATCGGCTGCTGCCGCAGCAGCTGCAGCAAATCCTCTGGGCCTGCTGCCGCTGGCAGCTACAGCCGCCAGAGCAGTGGCTGTTTGTAGTGCTCAAGGGTTTAGTGCCATCCGGTAGGCTGGGTTTAGCGAGCCCTGCGACTGCAGCTGGCATCTGCAGCTGCCTGTGGCAAATGGGGGTGCAGCCGGCTCCCGGAGTCGTCACAGCAATCGTGGACGCAGCACAGCATGCAATGCTGTCAGCCGCACAGCAGCAGCACCAGCAGGGTGGGGCGCATTGGTGGGATGCAGAGAGCTTGTCGGTGCTGTGCTTCTGCCTGTACATCTGGCAGCATCCTGTCAGCCCAACTTGGAAGGCAGCTGTAGCAGCACAGGCTGCAGTTGTACTGCCGGCTGCTGACGGGCCATCGCTGCTGCGGCTGGGCATGTACCTCACGCAAGTGTTTGAGGTAGATCCTGAGCAGAGTGAGCTGGCAGAGTGGCAGCAGCAGCTGCTGCAGGCAGTTGAGCAGCAGCTGCCTGTATCGGATGCATCTGGAGAGATTGTCATCGGCAGCAGCAGCAGCACCAATGTTAGGCAAGATGGGCAGCGCATACCAGCCGAATGCTTGGCAGTGCTGCAGTTGGCAGTGCTGCAGCAGCAGCCAGACATACCAGCGTCCCTGCAGGAGAGGTTTGTTGCGGCAGTTACAGCCGCAGCTGCTGCAGAGCAGCTCACGACGTGGGATGTCATGGCGCTCATTGCTGCGCTGCATTCCCTGGAGGTATATGTTGCAAATGAAGCTGCAGAGGAGGCAGCAGCAGCAGCAGAGGATAGCCCCCTGGTGCAAATGCGCGTTGGGCAGCGGTATCAGGCCCGTATGGCAGCTATCCACTCCGATGCACTGGAGCTGATCAAAGTGGCGTACCAGCTGCGCGAGGGAGCACCTGCTCAAACGCTTGCAACATTGCCAGTTGCTGCAGAGCAGTTTGAGATTGAGATTCCAGAGCAGTCGCTATGCAATTTGCAGCAGTCCATGCAGGCAGCAGAGGCGCGGGAGCAGCAGCTGAAGCAGGCGCTGCTGCTGCTGCAGCAAGGCTCGCAGGAAATTCCTGCAAGTCTCCTGAAGGGCTTAGATGAGCTGGGGCCTGAGGACGGGGTTTCTGGTGCTGCGATGTATGCGGACAGCGTTGATAATGCGGCGTTTTGGCACAGATGTCGGCGGCTGGGGCTGGCTGTGAGCGACAACTGGGTGCTGCAAGGGATGGAGGGTTGAGCATGCGCATAGTGTTTCATGCTGAGCAGCAATGTGCTGCGAATCTTGTCATGCTGGGAGACATGGTGTAGCTGTCACCAGCTTGACTGTGTGATATCTGAAACCAGAAAGCCAGGGTGCTACATGGGATGCGTGTACATACACAAGAAGGAAGTATGTGGTCACTTTGTTTTCGTCATGTTGATGTTGGTCCTGCACTGATCCTGCAACCGGATGAATGGTTGTGACAGAGACGTGTTGGCTAGTCTCGGGTGCTAAACATTGGAGATGGCTGGTTTGAACCAAACATTGGAGATGGCTGGTTTCTGAATGTGATAAGGTGCAGCTGCAATTGTGGCATCAATGCAACATGTGGCCTGACCTGTCTGCCTCAGAGAGGTGCCTGCCATTCATTTGGCTGTTTAGTCACAAAACGCTGCTGCTGCAGTTTGCAGGAAATTGAGGGCTTGCACCATGGCCACTGTGTAGGTGCTGAAATGATGCAATGTGGTTCCAGTCTACTTTCACCCCCTTGCTGAAAGAATCTGCCTCTAGTCTTCCAGTATGTTGGCACCTAGTGCGTGGGGTTTGTCAGCCAGTGCTCAGTTCTTGCCTGCCTGCAGTGTGGCAGCAGCAGCAGGCCTGATTAGGCCAACAAAGCAGCCAGTTCAGTATGTCAACTTCACTGCAGCTGTACATGGCTTGGATGTAAGCTCTGTGCTGCTAAAATCGCTGAAAATCGACGAGAAAGTCTTATAATTGCAAGTCACGTGCTCAGATATACAGCATTTTGATTTTACAGGCAATGCCCTCAGGGTGACTCCAATGCTGGTTTCAGCCTGGCTGCCTGCAGCACTTGTCACCAGTGGACAATGTGAGGCCAGTACATCGTGAAGCGGTGACTACAGCTCGCACCGGCTACGTTAACGTGCTTGTTATGATGATTCTTTATGTTAAACCTCGCTATTTGGCGCAAATGCGTGACAAAGGTTAGTTTATTTGTGACACTGTCTGTTCAGCTGCTGCTGCTGTTGTTCTTCTGGGTCGCTCGACACAGCAGCAAGCTAGCTCAGAAGTTGCACATTGACAAAATGGCTAAGAGACGCACTGCTGCTGAACTTGAAATCAAACGCCAGACTACTCTCGCTGCCCTCAAAGCCAAGAAGTGGAACGTGGCAGCAGCAGCACGAGCTCTCGGTTATCCCACTCGATACGTGCAGGCACAGCTAAACAAGTACAACGAGCGAGGATCCGTGTCTGCTTTAACACGTTCAGGCCGCCCTAAGGCGCTCAATGCAGTCCAGGTGGAAGCAGTAGCAACAGCAGTGCTGGAGCATCAGTCAGCAGCAAAAGCAGCAGCAGCACTCAAGCAGCAAGGCACCATAGCTAGCAGCATCTGCACTAAAACCGTGCTCAGGGCAGCCAAGAATGCGTTGGACTTGGCGCCAGTGCAGCAGCAGCCCATCTTGACCAGCGCAACTAAGAAGAGACGCGTTGCGTTCTGCCAGCAGCAGCATGACTGTGACCGCATCATTGCCATCGACAGCACCATCCTCACTCTGAGCTCCACCCCGCGCCGGTGCAAGAAGTGGGTCAAGAAGGGCACCAAGCCAGTTGCCTGCAAGCCTATTAAGGGCAAGCAGTTGCATGTGTATGGTGGTGTAACCAAGCATGGCGTCACCCGTCTCATCCGCGTCACTGGCAGCACTGGGCACCCCAAGAAATACTTCAGTTACAACAAGAAGCTGAAGGCGGTTGTGCAGCACACAGGTGTGGGTGCAGAGGAGTTCCAGGATGTGCTGTGGGAGGAGTTGCAGCCTGATGCCGAGGTGATTTTCAGTGCAGCGGGTGTGCATGAGTGGGTGTACTTGCTTGATGGTGCTAGTCCGCACAGGGCTAAGAGCACTGCAGCATTCATGAGCCTCAAAGACTTACGCATCATTGCAGACTGGCCGCCATACTCGCCAGACCTGAACCCCATTGAGAATGCATGGGCTTGGCTCAAGCAGCAGTTGTATGCACAGCAGTATGCTAGCGTGGAGGCAATGTGGGAAGCAGCGCAGGCCATTTGGGCCTCCATGCCGCTGTCCATGTGCCAAAACCTGATGAACAGCATTGCCACCAGGAAGGCAGTTTGCATCGCACGCGGGGTGGTAACACTGACTACTAGTAGGGCTGTGCTGAGCAGCATGCATGTCCGAGGTTGAGCTGTGCATGGTGGCGGCAGCGCAGCTCTTGTGTTTTAGGGTTTTGGGGGAAAGGTTGAGACAAAAGTAAACGCAATACCGTTTTTGCCGTCAAAGTCTCAGTGTTACTTCAAAGAGCTCGGTGTTTTGTATCGATAATACATATGTCAGGGCAATTTGTGCTAGCCGTTCCAATGGCATAGTGGTAGCGTGTTGGCGTGTGATCCCTGTGAACGCACGTTCAATTCCTGCTGCTCTCATACAGTAAAACTCACGCGCGCCTTAGCCTTAGCCTTAGCCGTCAGCCGCAGCCGCAGCAGTAAATCAAGAGCCCTTTCCTTTTGCTGCAGTGCCATGCCTGCAGTTTTGACTGCATGTCCCTGGTGTGTGTGGGGGGCTGATGCTTGTGTTCTGCTGTGGTTTTGCTGTGCTGGTGCCTGTGCTGTTAGCTGTGCTGTTGCTTTTGGGCTGGCATCTGCTGCTTGAGGGTGTTGTAGGCACAGCAGTGCATGCAGGGCAGAAGTACATCATTCATAGGTTCCAGGATGGGGCTGCTCAGGATAGTTGGCAAGCTGCCTGCTCTTGCAGTTGCTGTGTGTCTTTTGCATGCAAAAAGATACATTTTCAGGCCATCTTCATGCTGCTGGTGATGGCAGTTTCTATGATGTGCTGGCCATGATGGAGGGAACAGTTTCAGCTGTGCAGCCAGGATCTCGAAGTAGACATGCATGACATTGCTGCCCTGGCTGGGATTCAGATTTAGTGATTGTTTGATGTGTTTGCTGTTCCAGTCTTGCTGTGAAACACCCAAATTTACCATTACTTTTGTCTCAACCTTAGTGGTGCCACTTCTTGTAACGTAATGGTGCTTTCGTGATGCAGGCGTCACTGACACCGTTTGAAGGTGTTGGGGCGGGCTACCGCACAAGCAGGCTACAAAAGCATCGAAGGCTGTCAGTGCTCGCTCCCCGCTGTCATGGCCGCGAGAGCAGTACTGACCAGGTTTCGTTTGGGTGCAGGTAATACTAGAAACAACTAGCAAGGAGAAGCAGAAGCCTGAGATTCCAGCATGTTCAGCCATGGTGGCAGGGGCCCCATCTAGAAATGTGAGTGCTGCATTCTGCTGCATCATCTCTGCAATTTGAGTATCCTGCAACCCTTTTCACATGGTTGCTCATCATCATCATGTTACCCATTAAGCCATAGCATTTCACATGGTTGCTGTGAGACCGCCTTGCTAGGCAAGCAGGCTGCTTGAAGCAGCAGGACATGGTGGGCAATCGTCATTTCGAATCGGCTGCTGCCATGTGCAGATGTCACTGAGCATGGCGCATGCGTAAGAAGTTGTATGTTGGCAATCTACACGGTGCTGGATCGTGACGAGCATAGCTGCGGAAGCAACGTTCGAAATGCAAGTGGCTATGAAGCATCGTGTTGCGTCGGGGAAGCAGGAGCGCGTCTGATCACCTTCCTGAAGACAGTCGTTAGCCAAGTTAGGAAGATCCAAGCAGCCAGCACCGGTTTCAGCCCCGTCTGAGGCAAGGTAATCCGAGGTTTGTGGTGCGCATTCAAGCCGAGGGCTTTGTATGAGCGTCACCGACAGCACTGCTGCGCCAGGTTCGGCGGTGGTTCAAGTCGTCGTGAGTGGCATCTTGTTGCGGATTGGTGTGCCTCTTTGGACATTGGCGGGAATCGCGGTTCGAGAGCACGGTCGGCAGTCCCTGCTGAGCTAAGACTAAAAAAAGCAAAAAAGGACGTCTGAACTCGAAATATATTTTACCTTGTGTGGCTGGTGTGCCAGAATTCACGAGCCAGCCGGGAGCGGCAAATTTGCGGAGCAGCGGGATACGGCTGTGCCTGGTCCTGACATACTCAGACAGCTATCTTATCGCATTATCTGTCAAGTGTTTTAAGTTAGAGCTGCTGTCGGGAGACACGAGGTGAGTGCAGGCTGATCAGCCCAGGCAGCAGAACTGCTGCGATTGCACCATGCGACGCATGCCCGGCATCCACGACAGTGTCACTGATCGAATTCAAACACTTACTGCCTTTCTGAAAACTGCTGCGCTGCAGGACGCAGCTGGTGCAGCATTGGATGAAAGTCCTGGCAGGCAGACTGAGCACAGACACATGACTTACATGTGTCTTCACAGCGCACACAAGCGAGCTGCCAAACGACGAAGCAGATGGGCTTCGTGTACTCAGCTCGTGCTTGCTAGCACGCTGCTGTGCCTGGCAGCTCAGGTGCAGTCGTGCTCACATCATGGCACTGCGCAAGCTCACCATCACCCTGTGCTGCAGCAGCAGCAGCAGCAGCTGGGTAAAACCAACGAGCCAACAAGTATAGAGTATGAGGACTGGAGCGGCAGGGACATCGCAGCAGCTGCTGCGGTAGCCAGGCGACGAAGATTACTAGAAAGCAGTGCAGTAGTAGAAGCAGATAGGCCTCAGGCCAGCAGCAGCAGCAGCAGCAGCAGCAGCAGCAGCAGTCGAGCGCAGGTTCAGGAGCGGCCTGGTCCGAGATGTGGCACGCGCAACGTGACAGTAATGGAGCAACACAGCATTCAATACAACATAAGCAGAGCGTGGCTGTCATCAAGCAGGCTCTCAAAGCAGCAGGCTGGCCTGATGTCTATTGCGTCAATCGCCACACCCACATCCCTAACAGTAGATCTCTACTTCCATGTGGTGTCTGGAGACTCACCAAACGGAACCGTGTATGCCCCGGTTGAGCTGCTAGCGCAGCAGCTGGACGTCATGAATGGGGCGTATGGGCCGTTTGACATCAGGTTTGCGCTGAAAGGCGTCACGCGTGTACAGAGCGAGGAGTGGGCCACGACAGAGATCAACACAGGCGCTGAGACTGCCATGAAGTCACGCCTTCGCAAGTGAGTGCTGAGCAGATGATTAAGCAACCAGACCTCACACATCGTACATGCTTTGATTTGAGGTTGCAGCCAGTACATGCAGAGGTCGCTGCCTGCACCTCATCCAGCTGGAGTTCAAATGAACAGTTGCAGCCCCTATCTACCCCTCTACCACACCACCACTCCTCACCACCTACATTGACACCGGCCGACCAGTGGCACCCTGAGCTGTCAGACATTCATCTGTTCCTGCTTCTGCTTCTGCTTCTGCTGGTGCTGCTGCTGCTGCTGCTGCTTTCTGCCCCCACCAAAGGCGGCTCCACTGACCTCAACAACCACATCATCCGCCCCAACAGCGGCACACTGGGCTGCAAACCATTGATCTGACAACACTGCTGCTGCTGCTGCTGCAACCGCTGTTGCTTCCTGTCCCCACCAGGGGTGGTTCCACTGACCTCAACATCTACATCATCCGGCCCACCAGCGGCACACTTGGCTGGTCCACGTTCCCCTGGGAGATGGCCAAGCTGGGGCAGCAGTTTGACGGCGTGGTGGTGCACGTGGGCACGCTGCCAGGCGGCACCATGGCGCCCTACAACAAGGGCTACACAATGGTGCATGAGGTGGGTGGGGGCTGTCAAATATGTAGAAAAAAAGACCCACGTGTAGCTAACCTCGCTCTCTCAAAAATAGCTGCAGGAAGCAGATCTCATCAGCACATGCATCGTGTTGAATGCCTGTTTGACAAGAAAGCCAAGCCATACCTCTCGGTACTGATGCTGCTTCTGTTGCCTCTGCTGCACCTGCCTATATTGCATACTTGGTTGGTTCTGTCGCCGCAGGTTGGGCACTGGCTAGGCCTGCTGCACGTCTTTGAAAACGGCTGCAGCAACATCGGCGACAGCGTTGAAGACACAGCTCCACAAGCCACCGCAGCATACGGCTGCCCGCTGCAACGCAAAACCTGCCCAGGGCCTGCAAAGGACCCTGTTACAAACTACATGGGATACACAGACGACGCATGCATGAATGGCTTCACGAGAGGGCAAGCAGGCCGTATTCTGAGTATGTGGGGAGTGTACCGGGGCAGTGTTGGTGTGAGCTCCAGTGGTGGCAGTGCAAGCGGCACGAAACCTGAAGATATCATATATGAAGCAGCCCCCCGGCCACCTCCTATAGCTGCAGCTCCAACGCCCCCGGTGAATCCCCCTGTGTCTACTGAAGGATCTGGAATAGGAATGCAGCTGCCCGTGCTGTTCCGAGCACTGACGAACCGCGCAAACATTGGCGGCAGCAGCAGCAACAAAGGAAACCTGACACCGATCCTGCCAGCAGCAGTGCCACTGGGGGGTGAGTCGGCAGGGCAATACTCTGCGACGTTTGAAAGTTTTGAGGCGCCGGCACCTGCAGATCCAGCAGCAGCATTTGCTGCAGCGCAGGCGGCAGCAGGCGTTGCATTGCAGCAGCAGCCGTACCTACAGCCGATGGTGGCATCAGCCGCGCTGTTGAGTCCAGCTAGCGGCAGCAGCAGCGGAGCAGCGTACTACTCACCTACTGTGGCAGCTGCATTTGCGGCACACCAGCAGCAGGCAAGTGCTGCTGCTGCCCAGCAGCAGCAGCAGCAGCAGCAGCTCTGGCAGCAGCCGTCACAGCAGCAGCAGCAGCAGTATGCGTACAGCACATGGGTGGCTACCCCTCCAGCTGCTAACATGTATCCTGCAAGCAAATCAGCGGCAGCAGCAGCAGCAGTGCCAGCTGCCTTAGAAGCTAGTCAGATCTGGAGCAGCAGTGCTACAGGCAGCATCTTCAACACCCAAGAAGACAACAGCCACAGCATGCCAGGCAGCAGCAGCAGCAGTTTGTACAGCACAGGTAGCTTCAGTGGCGGCAGCAGCAATATGTACAACGTTCCCCGCATCCCTATCCCTGCAGCATCTGCTGCACAGTACATTCAAGCAAAGCCAATTGCTGCAGCGGGCTTGTCATACAACTTGGCATCGCTGCTGTCAACAATGGCTGGAGGTTATAATGCTGGATCGCCTCCTGCTCGGTTGTCCAGTGACCAAGCAGGTGTGGCAGCAGCAGCGGCACCAGCACCAGCAGCAGCAGTAGCTGTGCCGGATGTCATGCAGGCAGCTGGGATTGTGCCTAAGCCCAGGGCAGCTGCAAGTAGGCTGAGCAGCGGGAGGCGAAAGATGCTGTAGGGGGCTGCCCTTTATGTGAACCGCGTTGCGTGTGGCCATGTTGTCAGAAAAGTTTATTGGTGCTGTGTGGGGATGTAACTGGTCAAGGTGATGGATCCGTACCATGGCTATGTTGTAGACGGCGTAATCTGTACATTTCTGGGATTGTGTGTGATGCGCTTGCACATGGCGACATTACTGCTGGAGAGCTGAGATGCTCTGTAGTGCTGGACATGCATGCAGTCACGTGCATGAGGGAAAGCTGGAGCTGAAAAAGCTTCAACTGGTGTTGTAATAGGTGCTAACTCAACAAACTTGCAGCGCATTGATTGCCACTTGGCGGCTGCTGTTTTGTTTGTTGGCATAGCATCTTTGGTACAACAGTAACAGACACTATTAGACATTACATCTTGGCACAGCTGTCTCCGTTGCAGCCAGGTTCAATCATAGGCTGTGAATATGTACAGCTTGCACATGCCATGTGCAGTGCCAAGTGCAGACATTCTTTGTTGATTGATTTCTTGTGCCTCTTCAAGGACGCTTATGTTGCAAGCAGGGAATGTTGGTGTGAGTAGAGCTTAGCTGTTGCAGTCACACATGATGACACAGCACAGGTTGGTACTGTTGCAGACATTGATAGGCCTTCCCTTTGAGTCAAATATGCGCGTTAGATGGTCAGGTTAGATTAGCGGGTTTCAGTTAGCAAAACGTTTTGCTCAGATTGCTTAGCTTTGTTTCAAACACGCAGTGCGTGCTGCTGATGCACTGCAAGGTGTTATCTGCTGTGGAATAGGTTGAAAGTTGACAGGAATTGCACTAGAAGCTTGGTATGTGGCACAGGCGTGTGGAGCTGCCCAGAGCAGCAGCAAACCGTTGGCATTGTTGCTTATTGATTGGCCTGGCAGACTCACGTTCAGTGCATATGCATGTTCTGGCAGTTGAGAGAGGGGCAGCTGTTGGCGCAAGCGCCCACATCTGTGTGGTGGCTGGGCGTGCGACCGTCGCAGGCTTGCTGGTTGCCGCCAATGCGCCAGGCGTTCAACGGTGGCACCGTGCAATGTGACATCCGTGCAGTTGCTGTTCGAGCATGGTCACTGGCTGCGACAGCGCTGCCACACTGCATTCCTCTGATGCACAGCAGCTGGCTAGCCACAGCGATGTGACAGCCTAGGCCTGTGCGTATGGACAACACGATCATGCTGCTGATAACCACTCTGCTGTCGCATCCCAAACGTTACCCACACTACTTCTTACAGCTTCTTCTGCGGGGGGGGGGCGGGGCCAATGGCGTTGATGCTATGGCTTGATCTGGTAATTTGATTACGGAGATGACTACTTCTTACATCAACGACACCTGATGAACACTCAACTGTATCTGACAAATTGTCAAAACCAGGTAAATAATATGCTGGCATTCCGTGCAATGACACTGTTGGCTGCGTGGCGCATGTGCAGCATGGCAGGCGCCCATCACATGGCTGATCATGCCCTGCAGCAAGCCTTGCGTGCCACGCAGTACGTACCACCACGGCATACTAGTATCACATGCTGCTGGTATGCGTGATGGCGGCCACGCAAGAGTGCAGCTTACAGGTCTTCTACGCCTTGACAGCAGTACACTATGGACTGCCGCAGTCTGCGACAGTGGCACACCACCCCACAAGCCGCTGCACACTGGGGAACACCATGGGGCAGCGTACTGCGAAGGCGGCAACAACAGCGGCATGCATTCTCTGATGACCATGTCACTCTTGCAGGTCTTGCACAAGCATGCATGTCATCAGGCCTAATGTGTGTCATCATGCATGTCAGATGCCTGACCATACTTTCTAAATCATAGCCACGTGCCGTGCACAAGTTGTGATTGGCAGTGACCACCAGTCCACCCCTGCGGTTTGCCTTGACCAAGCTTCAACAGCCCAAACCCTTGAAGAGAAGACAACAACTGTAGACATGGGCGCCCCAACAGCAGCCACCATTGTCACTGACAGGTGGCACCTAGCAGAGCGTAATGCAGTGAAACAATGTTGCCGCCCACCCTACCCACCATGACTGCAAACAATCTGGACTGAATGCTTCATGAAATAATCACTGAAACAAGAGGACAGGCAGACGGCAAAGTCACATCAGTGACTTGTGCATGCATTCGTAGACGTATCATGCATCCTGCGCCTCCCTGCCTCCCAGGTGCTCAACCTAGCTTCAAATCAAGGCAGCATTACACCCACAAACACCCACTCAACACAGCCAAGAACTTGTCAGTGCTGCTGCTTCTCAGCAGCAGCCAGTCCTATATAATACAGTAAGTCATGCCATGATGGTCAGTGCACACAAGATGCCAATGCACAGCATGGCCTGCATGGCGCCGCACATGCTTCAGTCTATTGGTAAGCTAGTGAGAGGTGTCGCATTTGAGGCAGCTGCTGCAGAGCATCAGTGACAGCAGATCTGCGCTTCCAATGCACGACCTGCATTGCACTATCACTGTCGACGCCAATCAGCCTGATGCAGTGTGTAGACAGATTTATATAGCAGACCTACCCAAAGCCAACCTACTCCCCAGCAGTGGAGTTCCAAAGCGCCAACCTAGAGCGACAAGTGCATATGCTTCGCCTCACTTGCAAGCGTACAGCCGTTAGATGGCCCGCTTGTAGCCCAGTGAGTGCGAGCCGGAGCCAGAACTGCTGCTGATCCTCAGGTTTTCCAGCCTAGCTGCCAGCGCTGCTGCGGTCGTGGTGCTGCCGCCTGCGCCGCTGCCGCCGTGTGCAGGTGCCAGGTAGATGACCATCGCCGTGCAATCATCGATAATGTCATCTTCCTGCTCCTGCCAGCACCTGCGGCAGCACACACACGAGCGCGTTAGAGCAGGCCATCGCAACAAGACCAACTTCCTTTTGCAAAAAGGTGGCACCTGTGCCACGGCATGACATGCAGACCTGCAGCACTGGCAGCAAATGAGGTGTGCTAGCGCACCATGCATGCATGCACCGCTGGCCTGTCTAGCAACCTATGGTGCAGTACTAGTCTAATGTCAGCCGCAGCCCACCACTGGTGGCTTGTCAGTGGACCTCCTCTATGGTTGCCCAGTTCTTGCTGGAAAACAGTAACACTGAGTTGAACTCATTGCTTGCCGTAACCCACTCACTTGCGTGCGAGCCTGACGAGGCGCTTGGCTGCCTCACTGGGCGACTGGCCTGCCTTGGCTGCTGCGTGCACCTCCTCCATGACCTGCTGGCTGTCAAGGAACTCAAAGATGCCGTCAGACATCAGCACAATGTACCTGCAACACAACAAAGATGCAGCCATGTGCGCAAGTGAGCTAGCATATTGCCAGGAACGCAAGCACCAATACCTGGCGAGTTGGCTGATGCGGATGAGCAGACCGCAACCCCTAGTGGGCTGCTGCACATCGCATCACGACCACCGCATCACGACCATGCAACCCCCCCCCACACACACATGATGACCACACCCCTCGCAGTACCCCCCGCAGCTCACTTGTCCTCTGGCTTGAGCGTGGCTGCCATCAGCTGCGGCTGGTCAATGACCCCGACGGAGGCCGCCACGTAGTCCCCGAAGGAGCGCGTCATGCACAGCCCAGGGATGTTCACCGCGCGCAGCCACACGCGTGGCGGGCCCAGCGGCTCGTCACCACACATGAAGCTGGCGATGCGGCCCTGCAGCGCAAGGGAGTGTGGCAGACATGTCAGCAGGTTTAGAATCTTGAGTAGCTGGCCTTGTGTGTGGATGCTGCGGCAGTGAAAACTGCCAGCGGCAACACAGATTATCCCCAGAGATGATGTAGCAACCAAGTGTGTGAGTAGGTACAAGCTTGCTAGCTCCACAGCAAGCCTGCTCACCCCTGTTGCAATGATGCGCTCTGCCTCCTTGGCATCCATCGGGGTGTGGTCGCTGCTGAGAGCAACAGCAGTCACAGCACCATGGGCATCCACCTTGCCTGCAAGCAGCAGCAGCACAACTTCCTGTCAGTTATGCTGCACAGCAGTATCAGACCTTGTGCGTGGCCTCAGGCAACCCGTGATTGACCAAGGTTGCATTTATTGTTCAAGCCGACAAACGAACAACATCTGCACGCTGCACTGCCTTGCCAGTGTGTTTCTGCAAGTTCGCACTGCTTGCCAGCCAGCCTGCAGTATCCCTCCCACACAGCACAGCAGTATCCCTGCAATACCCGCATTCATGAAACCACACGCACCCAGCACGCAGCGCGAGTCGCCCAGGTTTGCCGCCACCAGTCTGCTCTGGTGCACCAGCGCCACAATGCCTGTGCTGCCGCTGAGGTCTGCGTCCAGGCCGGGCCGCTTCTTCAGGCTAGCGTTGGCCTCAGGAAAGGCGGCAGACAGCGCGGACTCTATGCTGGGCGCAGGCTGCAGCAAGAGAAACAGCAGTGTGAGCGCTGGTAGATCAGCGCCTGTAGCATGCACATGCGTAAGAGTGCTTGCAGGAAGCCTTCTTGTGACTCATGGCAAAGCAAGCACACAGCAGCGCTGTCGTCATCCTGCTGTAGGTCTGGATGTGCATCTTCACAGACGGCTGCAGCAAGTGCACGCCATCTACCTGCACCTGCATCAAAACAAGTGCTCTGCCACTGCCATTACCGTACAAGCAGCATGTGCAATCCTCCTCAGCAAGCAGAATAACATGCAAAGCCATCCTGCAGCAAACATCCCTCAGTGATCTTGCTGCGCTTACCTTGCTGCCCACCATGCGTGCCATGATCTTCGGCAGGTTCTGGCAGATGGTGTGGGACACCACCTTGCCCTCCTGCCCGTGCCCATCAAACACACCAAACAGCAGCATGTCCTGCCCACCCAGCCGCTCCTGCACACACCAGGCGTCCTGCAAGCAAACGTAACCCCGCATGCACAGGGAAACCGCAATTGAAAGCGGTGCTGCCGCTCGCGCCACGATTTTCAGGCAGCTGCAGCATGCTGCATCTGGCATATGCTGTAAGCTATGTGTGCAACAGAGCTCCTGCTGCTTGTGCTGCATCAAAACATGCTATTTCTGCAGGAAGTTGCGCTTTTGCCCTAGCACAATAGCAGTGGCCGCGGTTCTTTGCAGGGGCGCTGCTGCATGATACCGCCTGCAGGAATGCCTGCCGCCTGCTGCTGCATACCTGGTTGTCTTTTGTATTGCCTCCAGGGTCTGCGCCCGGCTGTGTGTGCACGCTGTAGGTTGCCTTGAGCTGGCCGATCTGTAGACATGGCAGCGAAGCAGTACAGTCAGGTTGCAAGCTACAGCAAGCACATCTGCATGTTGCGTCTTGCAACACATGTCGCCACCAGAGGTATGCTGCCTGGTATAGTGTAGCGGGCTGCTGTTCTGCTTGTTCTCAAGGTGGCGACGGCGAGCCTGGTATGGGATCCAACTGCACGCATGCGCGAGTTCAGCAGCTGCTGCTTGCTTGCTGCCAATTGCTGGCTGCTGCTGCTTGTCGCCCTCTGGCCCCAAATCAACCCAACTCACGATGGCTGTTTTGTTCTGTTCCATGCCCTCGCCATAGCAGCTGATTACGCTCAGCAGCTCTGCAGCAGAACAGCAGCACAAGGGAGCCGGGTTGTTGGCTTGCAGCAGGGCACAGGTCGCGTTTCACCTGAGCCGCACATATGTAATTGCACTTGCAGAGTCCAGTTATCTTATAAGTAGGCTATTCTGCTATGGACATGCTCTGCACTGCGTGCAACCCTGCTGTCAATGTAGTGCTCCCTTGAAGCACTGCTTAGCAGATACAACAGGCCACAGCAGCTGAAGACGGCATGCTGCCCCGGCTGCTTGTGTACCTGGAGCGTTGATTTTGTGTGCTGCTCCTATGGTGCCGGCTTGTGCTGGCGCGAAGTCTGCTTTGCTGTCCAACTTTCCCTCTGTGGTATCAGTCAATCTTCGAGCCCGCCCCAGCAAGGTTCTCGAAGCAGACTGCATCCTAGAATTCTTCGCTGCAACAATAAATGTTTCGCACTGCACAGCTTATTCAGGCGAGGCTGTGGACCACACGCATGTGCCCTCCCCGTGCAAGCGACTGTACTACAGCGACATCAATGTGTTTGAGGGCACAGAGTATAATGTCAATAGACCAATAAGCATGTATAGCCACTGTGATGGGTGCAACCAGGGACAGGGCAGTAGCTGTAGCAGTATGGTACAGATGTTGCAGGTTGCACTGGGGTCTTCCGTGATTGACCTGCAGCTCGCATTTGTTACAGCACGGTGTGTTTATGATCAGAAGTTTAACTATGTGATAATATATTTCGAAGCACCGCACACACTGTCAAGCTCATGACTACGTGTGGTGGCATCACAGGCTTGTGCTGCAGCCCTGGTGCTATCAGCATTGCTGGAACCTCGGCCCTGAAACAAGATCCCCTGATGCATCAAACGACCTGTAGAAACCATGCCCGTCACGACACACTATGTGAGCTTCAAAATAAGGCATGTTTACTGCAACTGTGTTGAATACATCATTTGACATGTTGTAGCATGTGACTCACCCTGCTAGCAGCAGTGCTGAGCTCGGCCACGAGCGGACCCAGTCATTTCGTCTCTTGCGTGTCCCATCTGTCCCATTGGTCTCACCACCCAGCTGCTGCCGCTGCTACCGCTGCCGCTATGTGGCGCTGCCAAAGGCGCCCGCCTGCAAAACACACGAACCAGCCAGGCAGGTGTAGTAGTATCCTGTCAGCAAGCATTTACATCAAATGTCATAAAATGAGACAAATCCAGGACACCAGATCAATTCAAGCTGCGCACCTTCAATGCAATGCTGGTACAGAAGGGACCCGCCCACCTCCTGGTGCTCCTGCAAATTGTGCTCCTGCAAGAGTATGCATGCCATGGAGAGCGACTGTCCCGTGAGTGAACATGCCACCACCTAGATATATTGCAATGCCCACCTGAGGGCCGCTGGTGCTGCAGTCTGTTTCTACTTGCACCCAAGGTGCACTGCGGCACAACTACTGCAAGTCTGCAGCCACCAAAGCAGTGCCGGTCACATCCAGCCGCCACAGCTGCTGCAGCCGCACTGTCAGTGCCAGATCTGCGCCTGTGAAGCCAGAGCAGCGCCGCAGGCTCAGCCCCCACAAATTACTACAGCCAGCTGCTACGGCTTCTAACACACTGACCTAGCAGCAATTGCAGACATGGGCTGCTGCTCCTCTGGCACATTGTGCCGGTACGCTCTATGTCCAGGCGTCACATGCTGGAGCTGTAAGTTGTCCTGCCAGTTCTGCCGCTGTGCCTGCTGCAGGAACTGCTGTGGCTGCTGATCTGCATGCAGCTGCTGCGCATCTATCTGCTCATTTTGTAGCTGACTGTGTCCTGCAAGCACTGCTTGTTGCAGCTGCTGCATCACATCTCCCTGCTGCAGCGCAGCTGCAAGCTGCTTCTTGCCAGCCAACACACTGTCCAGCTCATGCCACACCACGCTGCTGGCACCCAGGGTCTTCTGCTTGTTGGATCAGGTGCAAACGTGCAGCTGCTGGTGTGCTTGTCATACTGGTAGCCCTGTGCAGGCACCAGCAGCCTGTGCAGCTGCGGCTGCACCTTGGCTGTTGCCATTCTGCAAGTACACGCAGCACCAAGTGCATCAGTATAAGGCTAGGTGCACACAATAGTTAGGCACATAGTCTAGATCGCCTTCATGTTGACGATCTGAGCTGGCAGTGCCAATGACAGTTGCGGCTTGGCAGTGTGCTGCTGCTGCTGTGGCTCACCAGAGCGCAAGTAAGGCTAAGCAGCTCCACACAGAGAACAGAGCTGCGTTTGGCTAGCTGTAAACACCCCTACTGTTTGATAAAGGCCCACACCCAAGGGGCGCTGCGTTGTGATGTGTGTACTGTGTCAATTGTTTCCCAGTGTCACCTGCATTGGCTCATAGGCTACAAACACAGCACTTTGAGTACCAAGACCTTGAGGTCACGGTTTGCTTGCGTTCGAGTGTTTGCCACAGCAGCAGCTGAAAAGACAACAGTCACGACAGCTGGACGGTCGTCTGTCATATTCAAACACGTGCATCTATGCTGTTGTCGGTCACCACGACAACACATTTACTACGGCCCCGCGCTTTTGATGCTTCACAATGCTTGACGTTGCTGGCTGCATGGTCGCGCAAACGTTGGCACGCTGCGAGAGCAGAAGTTGTTGCCTGGTGATTTGGAATTTCTCAAACACGTAAGAATAGTCTAAGTCAAGAGGACGTGGGGATGCCTGCTTTCTGTACGGTCAGCCATCTGTTGTTGCGTGTGACAAGCAGTGAAGGGCCAAGCCAGCAAGCAGCATAGCAACACACCAAGAGCAACAGTAGCAGCAAGATGTCTGAAGCCCAGCACACAAGCCTCTTGGATGACTATCTGCAGAAGACAGCATCGTGCAGGGTGGCAAACCTGTGCAGCGATAGGCACCAGCTGGAGACGCTTGTGCTTGATGGTGGCGATGATGCATTACCCCACCCCAGTGAAGGACCAGTCATAACAGGCAACATGATGCTGAAAGATGTGCACCAGGCCTTGGATGAGGTGCTTGCAGCAGCTACCGGTAGCCCAGCCATTGCTGTTGGTGGCAGGCAAACACCAACAGCTTCCACACAACAATCAAGGGTCAGGGCTCGAGCAGCTACCCAACAGCAGCAGGGGCAGCAGCAAGCAGGTTTGACCAGCAGTCTGGGACCTGATTACGCTTCAGGCAGCACCCCAGGCAAGCAGCACGGCAGTGGCATCTTCCGAGCGATGCGGCAGGCAGATGCAGCAGCACTGTATGCGCAGCGCTTCAAGCGTGACCAGGAGGACCGCGGGCAGCAGCAGCAGCCAGTGCTAGTGGCGCCAGATGATGGCACCAATGGCGCTGTCCATGTCATCGCTAGCAACGCGGCTCTGCAGGCGAAGTTAGCAAAGCTGCAAGCAGACATGGATGCCCGCAGCTACAGGCAACATCTCCTCCAGCAGCTGCAGCAACCCGGCGCCCTGTTCCACCCACAGCAGCAGCAGCAGCAACATACGAGGCAGCATCAACGCCATGGCCACAGCCACAGCATAGACACCTACGCAGCTGATGCCAGCGGCCAACCCACTGACACTGCTGTCTTCCAGGGGCTGCTGGGCCAGTTTGGCAGTCTGCGGCCTGCCACCTCACCTGCTCTGATGGGTGGGACAGGCATGGCCACAGACCCCACAGCAGCTGTCAGCAACACCGCCACCGCAGCTAGCAGCAGGCGCACCAGCATGGCAGACAGCAACAGGGATGTGCAATTACGGAGCGCAACAGGAACCGCCTCGCTGCCAGGCACTCCTGGCAAGCTAGCTGCAGCTCAACAGCAGCAGCAGCAGCGGCTACAGCATTTGAAGGAGCTGGCTGAGTATGAGCTACTATGGAAGCCTGCAGTGCCAGCAGCAAGCAGGGTGGCCAGCAACAGCGGCAAGGCAGGTGATGTGTACAGCAGCCACGTCCTTGCAAGCCAGCAAGCACGGCCTTGGACCAGCGCAGGGGCAGCTGCAGCGGAGCCCAGCCGCCGACGTACAAGCATCGGAGGCAGCAGCAGCAGCAACAGAAGCCACAAGCTGCAAGGCTTGGCAGCAACCCCTAGGCGGCACAGCACGCTAGGAGGCAGCACTGCCACCAGCCACCAGCAGCCACAGCAGCAGCAGAGCCAGCAGCAGCACGTGCAGCGGCCAGCGTCTGCTGTTGCTGCGCTGCAGCAGAGCCTCAGCGAGCTTGCTGTCTTCAAGACTAAAGTGCAGCAGCACCAGCAGGAGCAGCCTGCAAGCATAGAGCAGCCAACCATATTGCAGCAGCATCACCACCAGCACACATGGCGGCAGACAGACCCTGGGCTAGGTTGCAGTGCAGCTGGCAGCGGGATGGCTCGCCAGCGGCCACACAGCAGCAGTTGGCTACCGGACCATGATTTGCAGCACCTGCATGAAGCTGCAGGTACACATTCAGGGCATGACAACTCCTACACAGGTGCAGCAGCTGCTGCAATGGCGGCAGCTGCTGCTGGGGAATATCTGCTGCAGCGTGGCCGAGCAGCCAGCACAGGCGGTGGCTACTTTGATGGGCATTTGAGCAGGCATAGGGCTGAATACATTAGCCGCAGACGCAGCAGCACTGCTGCTGGCTATGGCTTGTGGGACAGCTGGCAGGAGCATGTGCATAACCAGGCAGCAACAGCAGCAGCAGACGTTGCAAATGGCTACCGCAGCAGCAGCTATGGCGGCAGCTTAGGACACAGCGGCCTGCAGCGTGCGCAGTGTGTGCCACGGCCGTTGCGGGCTTGGGATGTGCTGCCACTGCCGAGTGCTACTGCTGCAGCAGCATCGGGGCGTGCTAGGCGGCGGTCCTGCAGTGTCAGCAGTCCTGGAAAGCTGACAGGGCACTTGCAGCAGCTGCGGCAGCAGCAGCACTGGCAGCAGCAGGAGCAGCGGCGGCCGATGACTGCTGGGGGAGCGCTAGGTGGCATGGCAGATACAGCCAGGGCCAGCAGCAGCGTGCGGCCGCTTGGTTTGCACAACAGCCATGTTGCATTTGGTGCAGCAAGTGGTACAGCAGCAGCAGTGACCATGGGCAGCACCATCAGGGATTTGAAAGCAAGCAGCAGCTCAGCATGGCTTGTGAGCAGTCCACTGAAGCGTGCACAGCAGCTGGTGGCAACAGGGAGCAGGCCCCGCAGTAGCAGCGGCGGCGGCAGTGCTGCAGCTGCTGCAGCTGGCCTAGCTGGTGCAGCAGGCAGGGCCAGGAGTGTGGCTGCTGTGCTGTCTGGTGTGCAGGCACCTGGGGCAGCAGCACAGCAAGCAAGAAATTGCAACCTAGGCGGCAGCAATGCAGACAGCAGGTGGCAATCAAGGTTGGGAGCTAGGGCTTCAACACCTGGCAATGCAGCTGCTGCATCTGCAGCACCGCATGGTGCTGGCAACGCTGCGTCTGTGACAGCACAGCTGCTGCAGCAGGTTCGGGCGCAGCAGGCATCAGGTGGAGGAGCTCGTGGCAGCTGCAGTGGAGCAATGTGTGCTGATAGGGTGACAGCAGCTGCAGCAGCAGCTAGGGGGCGGAGCAGTGGGGGTGGCAGCAGCAGTGCTGCTGGCTCTGCGCCACTGACGGCACAGATATTGGAGTATGCTGCTGGCCTGTACAATCCCCGCCAGGTGGGTGAAGTGAACCTGCAGGACACGCTGTCTTTTTATATGTCTGTGCGGTGCGTCTGGCGGCACACAATCTGTTTGACGCTGTCAGTGCTCTGTGCGTCTGTCTGTACACAACTGTCTGTGTGGTGTGTCTGCCTGTTCATGAGCGCAATAGCACCAGTGCACCAAACATTGCGTCCTGCGGCATGTCAGGCCATATTCCATGCTGCGAGCTTCATCGCACCCAACATGTTACTGACACTTTGCTGGTGCTCGCTGCTGCCTTGCTGTGTTCGCCTTCACAGGCAAGGCGGAAGCAATCTGACAGCTGCAGCACCAGCAGCAGCGACACGAGTGACAGCAGCAGCAACCTGGCACCAGCTACACGTGACAAGCAGTCGGCGTATGCAGCAGCTCTTGCTCGCGTGCGCGCTGCCAAGCAGGCCAGCCGCAGGGATGACACTGATGATGATAGCAGCTGAGAGCATTGTAGTTTGCGGTCAGCTCTATGGGTGTGTTTGACTGACACGCCATGCAGTTGGTTGCAGCAAGACGCCAATGGCAAGTGCTGCGACAGCATGGTGCAGGGATGAGACGTGAAGTTGCTCAAGTAGTTGGTTGTTGTTCGTGGCTCACATGGTCATCAAGTGATACAAGAGGAGCGCAATCATTGCTTTTATCATCATGAGTGATCATCATGCGTGCATTTGATGTATCTGGATGCGCACCAAATACTCGCATCTGCATGTATGACGCAGTGGGTGTACCTGCCAGCAGCCCTGAGCGCCAGCAGCATCGTGAGTGCTTACCTCACCGCTAGCACCTGGATCGGCATACGATGGTTCTGTTGTAACATTGGTGCTGGTCCCATGGCCTCAACGTCTTCAATGGTTGTACCACCCTTCAACTGAATTTGAACTGGAACATGACAACTCGCCTACCTGTACTTGCGTATGACTGCAGACTGGACACAGGCATAAACTCACTCTGCGAATCGAACGTAACATCAAAATCAGTTTCAACAAGCCTGCATCATGGACTACCTAAGAAACCTTCCCGACAGGTACTGCTCCACAATATGTGCTCGACAACAACTCGCTTACTGGGCAGCCCGCACCGGTTGACTTATTACATTTGCGCTGTGCAGGGGATGCTTCAGTGTTCTGGATGGTGTGCGGATGCAGGCTGCACCTGTGTATGTCTGCTGCCATAACACACCACAACAATGTGAGACATGCAGCACTGGCATATTGCTCAACATGCAAAGTCATAGGCAGATGCTACAGTGTCATGCTATGTTTTTGTATACTGCCTGTATGCCAGCAGCGCAGCTATTTACCTAGCCGGATAGCCTGCCTTTGTGCTTGCAGCTGCCAATTACTCATTCAGAACGCGTTGACAGCAGTTGACATGCCAATCGCTGGCAGCAATTGTAACCGTGCACGGTTGTTGCACTTGAATCTCCTGCGCCGACCATAGTGCTGCCATGGCACTTGACCTGTGCCATGGCACTTGACCACCCTGTTGTGCCTTTCTGTTGTTGTCCTCTGGTGTTGCAGCCAGCTGTGTAATACGGAATGGCAGCCAAGCGCTGCATGACTTGTATAAACAAGCGCAGAAGCGACATTCAGCAGCAGCAACAGCTGCAACAAAGCGGCAGGCGCGGCAGCAGCTGGAAGACAGGAGCAGCAAACGGCAGCACCAGGCACCAGCAACAAACCCAACAGCAGGTGCGCTCCTAAGCAGATTAAACCACTTGTTGCTGAAGTACTTCAGCATCTCAACCTTTGGATGTTGCTATTTGTGTACTGCAGCATGAGCATGACAGCAGTGGATGTCACAACAGTAGGTGTGTCACGTGCCTGCCCACGTGAGTCTCATGTGCCTGCCAATTGAACTGCTGCCGCGTAGATAGCCACTGACGCCTATCAAGTTTTTTTTGTGATGCCATGCCCGACCACATGACGTCGCACTAAGCACTACTGCTGCTGCTACTGCTGCTACTGCTGCTGCTGCAGCAGGTGATGGAGGGTTGGAAACAGCACTGGCAGCAGTAGCGGGCCCCAAGCACAGCGGGACCCCTGCAGCAGCAGCAGCAGCAACCAAGGGTGCCCAAGCAGCAGTCATAACAACTGCAGCAGCAGTAGCAGCGGCAGCATCGACTAGCAAACAAACAGCAGTAGCTGTGCTAGGCAACAGCAGAGGCGGCAATGGCAACGGCTTTGCAGTACTCAAACCAGCAGCAGCTGCTGCTGGGTCCAAGCCCGGCACTGGCGTTATCCACGGCAGCGGCAGCAGCAGCAGCAGCAAGCACCGCATGTTTAGTGTAGAGGAGCTGAAGGGCATGGTGAACAAGGAGCTGGTTGAGCTGCTGCGTGCGCGCAGCTGCCCTGTGTCAGGCAGCAAGACTGAGCTAGTGAAGCGGTTGCTGGACTACCAGCGGCGACTGAAGAAAGCCACGCAGGGGTAGGCAGGGTACTGTTGGCAATAACAGATAGGATAGTTATGTGATGCAGCAGTCGGCATCATGGCTGCATGCAAACAACAGGCAGGCGCCACTGCCAGCGTCGCATCCAGCAATGATGATGTTGGCTGGGCAGTGAGGTTTGCACGTTGGAACTTTGTTTGATGGCATTCTGGCTATGCTGCATGCGCTAGGGGTTGTGGTACCGCAATTGTTGCCGCAATGCTTGTGGCAGCTGGCACCATGGGTGTCTGTGGCTGGCGCTGACGCAGTACTTGTGTCGGTTATATAACACTTTTGTAGCGCCATCCAAACAGGGTAATTAATGGCGCATCAAGAGCTTCCAGCCTCTGTAAATATGATTCAGTGATCACTATCCTTGTTGCTTTTTCGCACCCTGCATCCCGGTAATTGTAAGACGCGCGATGCTAGCCTGAAAGGCAGCACTGTCTTTCTGTTCGATGTCTGCACGCACCCGCTGAGTATTTGACCTGAAAGGATGTTGATCACTGCTTCATAGGTGATTTCATTGCATTTATGTAGGTTAGCAGTGTCAGGCCTTTCTGGATGCGATTATACCAGCGGTAGCCAGCCGCGGGAACACAGCACGTAGGACTGAAAGCCCCACACAGGTAAGCAGCGGCCTGCACATAGCGTATTGTCACTCTGAAGGATGTATGATCTGCTAAGTGGCGCCACCAGACGTGCCGTGATGGGTCGGTCCATCATTGCAGCAGCAGCATCAACACAAAGCTCCCAGGCTGGCTGTAACAGAGGTTCCTGCGATGCCACCGATTACTCAAGCTGGTTCACACGCAACTATGCTGCTTATGTGCAGTTTTGCCTAGCATGCAGAAGGCCAAGCTGCCACCGCAGCTGCGCAAGCTGCTGGTGCCTGCACAGGGCTATCAGTCCGACAAGCACACAAGCAGCTGCACATTTGCACCTAATCCAAAAGCCAGGAGGCCCTGGCAACAGATCAGCGTGGTATTGCACGAGCTGCAGGATGTTATGACTAACCAGAAACAACTTACAGGTGCATTGCAGCAGACAGCTGTGCAAGAGCAGCTAGAAGACGCGATCTTGTTGGCTCACCAGCAGCTGCAAAACAAGGTGATAGATGCGCAGCAGAAGCCATCTGCGTTGGACAGAGATGAAGACCAGCAGCAGCAGCAGCAGCAGCAGCAGGAGAGCTGCTGGCAGGCTAACATGCGGTTAGAGCACATAGGCCCCGGCCACAGGGCCTACCAAAAGCAGCAGCAGCAGCAGCAGCCAATGGAACAGCATGCAGCAGAGGGGCAGCCGCAGCCGCCGCAGCAGCCGCTCTGTGCAATTGCCAACAGGAGCTTCAAGGCTGGCGACTTCATTGGCTTTTACCTGAGCAACGTTCTGGACGATCAGCTGTATGAGCTGGGTGGCACAGTAGAGGAGCGCGCGTACCGCCAGTACATCCACCACTTTTCAGTGACGCAGCCAGCCTTTGCAGTGCGCTGTGAGCAGGAGCTGCTGTGGCTGCAGCAGCAGCAGCAGAAGCAGCAGCAGCAACAGGAGCAGCAGCAGGACACGGCGGACACGCAGCAGCAAGAGGAAGAGCAGCAGCAGCAGGGGGACAAGCAGCAGCAAGAAAAGGAGCAGCAGCAACGGGACGAGCAGCAGCAGCAGCAGCAGGCGGACACGCAGCAGCAAGAGGAGCAGCAGCCGTGTCACGAAGCACTACGTGCTAGATGCCAGCGACTGCTGCTACGAGGATGACCTGCAGCACCCCAGCAACCCTGTCGTGCATGTGCTGGACTACCGCGCATTCACACGCTACTGGAAGGTGGACCATAAGCGCAGCGTCAAGGGTGGCCCCAATGCAGTGCTGCTGCTGTACAGCGTCAACGAGGGGCCCTGCGCTGGCCAGGTTGGGCTGGCGCTGGTGGCAGCAGCTGACATCAGGCCAGGTGGGGCCTGGGCGTGGCAGCTACGTGGCAGGTGGCTAGGTGGCAGGGTGAACGATGCGTTGCATGCGTTGCGTGAAAAAACAATGTTGCACTTGATGATCCTTCCCAAACTCATGTACTGCAAGGCAACCTTGGGCGTGAGTGACCTGTCCTGCCGAATGCTAAGAAGCAGCTATACAATGCCATACAATCCAAGGTGAGGCTGAGTGAAACGGCCGTCGACAGGCCAGCCCTGGAGTTGTGCTGTTGCTGCTGCTGTTGCCACTTGCTGTGCTAGGGTTGTTGTGTTGCGGGGAAGGGTGTGCGCATGCAGCACTTGGATGCACTTGCAAAAGTTGGGAGATGTGCATGCTGCTGTGTGCCATCGCGTGTGCACATGCTGTACGCAGCCCACATATACACACATACTGGCATGATGACATGTATGATATCCTTGCATACATCTCACGTGATGAATCTCTCGCTGTAGCATTTCCCTTATCACGCGGCAATCAAGAGCACATGCCCTACCTCTCATGTGTTTGCCAACTGCCGACACGGGTCGCTGCGTTGGTGCTGTTTGCAGATCAGGAGGTGACCATATGGGTGTGCAATAGCATCTGAAGAGCAAGTGCTCAATTCTAGATGAACCCAAGGCTTGCCTGACAATGTGTTGGCCTGCGTGTGCTCGCCTGCAGATCAGGAGGTGACCATAACGTACGGCAGAGAAGGGTACTGGCAGCAGAAGGCTCTCCAAGCAGCAGACATTGAGACACTGCAGGAAGGCATGCAGCGGGGCAGGCAGCAGGCACATGAAGCTAACAAAGAGCTGAAGCAGCAGCTCAAGCAGCAGCTAGATGCAGCAGGCGCACAGCAACGCAGAGAGCAGCAGCTGCTGCAGGCGCTGCAGCAGCTGCAGCAGGCAGTTGCTGAGGCAGTCGGTTTGCTAGCTGCGGATGGCAGTCAGCAGCAGGTGCAGGATGTGTGCTGGCAATTGGTTGCTGCTGGTGAAGCAGCGCGTGCTGTCATAGCTTGCACATTGGCGGGCAGTGGAGGCAGTCAGAGACATGCGCGTGTTGTGACGCATCAACCTTCAGCAGCAGTTGGGGCAGGAGTGGCTTCAGTAGCTCGCAGTGAGGTGGCAACAGCAGCTGTTGAGGATTCACAGGCCTGGGACGAGGAAGAGCAGCAGCAGCAGCAGCAGCAGGAGGGGCTGCACGTCCCTCCGCGGGGGGAGGAGGATATGAGCAGGGACCTGCAGCAGCAAGAACAGCATCAGCATCAGCAGCAGCAGGAGATGAGCACGGAACTGGTGCAGCCAGAGCAGCAGCAGTAGCAGGAGGCGATGAATGAGGGCGTGCAGCAGCAGCAGCAGGTCGAGGAGCAGCGCCACGATGATGCTGCGTCACACCATGCAACCTATTCCATGCACATTGACGATGACGAAGACCACGCAGAGCCAGCAGTGCAGCCGATGCTGCCACCAGCAGCAGCAGCAGCACACAAAGCAGCAAAGCGCATTCGCAGGCAGGCACCAAGTGCACTGCAAGGCGATGCAGCAGCAGCAGGCATGCAGCTCTTGTCCCTGGTGCTGCAGCATGCTGGCCCCGCAGCTGCTGCATCCAGCGCCAACACTGTCTGCAGCATGCTGTGCTGTAGCAAGGCAATGCAGGCCTTGATGCACAGGCACCTGCAGGGGCAGCTGGTGGTGTCTGTTCCTAGCGGTGCTGAACCAGCACCACTTGCGCAGTGGATCAGCGAGCATGGCTGCCTGCTGCAGCAGCTGCAGCTGGGACTAGATCACCTATGGGGTGATGCAGCGCAGTCAATAGCAGCTGCCGCAACTTGTGGGATGCTTGCTGCTGCGCTGCACAATGCAGCAGCAGCACCGCTCGGGCTGCAGCTGCAGTCATTCAGCTGCAGCTATCCCAGTGCTGTGCTGCTGGATGCGATGCAGCAGACAAGCAGCAGCAGCTTGACTAGCTTGCAGGTCAGTTTGACTGGCGGGCTGGAGAACTAGCATATGCAGGTGCCCGCTGCGCTGTCAGGCCTCACTGCACTTCGCAGCTTGAGGATAGATGCAGCTGCCTCTGCTGCAGCAGGCCGTGCGGCAGGTAGACGCGCAGGCACACAGCAGCAACAGCATCAGCAGCAGGACAGCTGGCTGCAGCCGCTGTCAAGTCTGTCGCAGCTCACTTCTTTGAGCATCAGCAACATGCGTTCAGTCAAGGCCCTGGCGCAGCTGCCAGCGCAACTGCAGCAGCTAAACGTGCAGTTTGAAAGCTCAGACGTAGCAACGGAGAGCTGCAGCTTGTGCAATTTGACAGCCCTCACAGAGCTCGACACCAACTACCGGCCCATCAGGTTTGAGTATAGGTGGTCATTGCGCTACACGCAGTGTCTGGCAGCCAGGCTGCTGCTGCCCGGCAGTTTGCGGTTGCTAACACTGTGCGATGTGACAGCTCCTGCACCGCTAGCGCTGCTGGGTTTGCAGCAGGTAGCGCTACCACAAGAGCTGCAGCAGCCACCGTGGGGACTAACTCCGCAGCAGCTGCCGCGGCTGCAGCTACATGTGCGTGACGATAGTTTGCCAGATCGCGAGCTGCGTAGGCTCAGTTCGCTGACAGGACTCAACGAGCTTGGTTTGACATACAGCAGCATCTCTACTGCTGCAGCTGCAGCAGCAGCATGGGGGGTGCTGCCGCTGCGGCAGCTGACAGGGACAGATAGTGACAGCCGCTTGCCTTGTGAGCAGGACGTGCAGCTGCCAGCTTCAGCAATAAAGCAGCTCACAGGCGTCACGAGCCTAACCCTAGCGAACTGCAGGGTGGGTGAGGAGTCGCTACGAGCTATCAGCAATTACTGCAAGGCACTGCAGGAGCTCATTCTGCTGGAATGCAGAGGTGTGAAAGCTGACGTGCTGACAGCAGCAGTCGTGAAGCTGCAGCAGCAGCAGCAGCAGCTGCGGCGGCTGGGTGTGACGGGCACTGTCAGCACGGCTGAATTGGCTGTGCTGGCACGGTTGGCACCACAGCTGCAGCTGCAGGCGGCGAGCTGCTCTACACGGCGTTCAAAGCTGGCCAACGGTACCAGCGAGAGCGAGCGTCAGATGAGTGACAGGTGGCTGCAGTTTTCAGCAAGGTGTATATTTTCTGGCTGCCAGGTGCTAGCACCGCAGCTGCAGCTGGTGGTGGCGGCAACTGTTGCGGTCACATGTTCTTTGCCGCAATAACTGACAGTTGGCACCGAGCGTAGTCGAAGTCGGACCAGCAAGAGGGTGAGCCAGGTTGTTGATGTGCGGCAGCAGGTTGCACTGTGGTGCCGCTGAATGGCAGAGTTGATCAGCTCTGCATCATGATGCAATCAACATCATTAACGCAGGGTATGACTGCAGGCATGCACACACATTGCGCAGGGGTGCAGCAAACTGTGATGGCCCTGTGCTCGCCGTCTCATATACCATATAACATGGCACTGGAACGGTTCCTGACCTGCTGCCTGCGACTGCTTGCTCGGCTGCAGGAGCCGCCACTGGGACGTCGCAGCGCTGAGCAGCCGCTAATGGCTGCACCGCGTGCACAGGCTGCAAACCAGCACATTGTGGATCCAGAGATAATTATCATTGACTGGCCCCAGTATCTGACATTTGCACGGGGACGCCAGCGGTGAGCAGCTGCTGACGGCTGCACCGCGTGCACCGACTGTCAACCAGCCCTTTGTGGATTCAGATATTATCATTGTTTACTGTGTTATTTGAGTGTTTGTATGCAAGAAACGTTGAGTGTAGGCAGTCTTGTGATCTATCAGCTTTGTTGAAATCTATCAGCTCGTTTGTGATCTATGTGTCACGCTTCGGGAGCAATGCCAGCAGAGTGTGAGTCGTTTGGCTTCAGCGTAGTGGTTCAACAGTTGTGGTCTGATAAACTTCAACGCTGAACAATGGCATGCTGCGCTGTGAATTGCTTGTAACTGCCACTGGCAGGCTGCATTTGTTGCATAGAGACTTGACTCAGGTGGCACTACGGTGTGAGCCAGGAAAGAAGCTGAAGCGGCATAAGAGTGTTACGGTGCACTGCATTGCAATGATTGCAATTGCAGTACTGTCGCATGTTCTAGTGAAACATGCTGCACTGCAGGCAGGCAGCCAGAAGTTATGTGTGCATGTGCAGTGGATGTCACATGCAGCACACGCAGATGCTGAGGCCGCTGGCCACAAGCAGCCGCCTGCTGCAGTCTTGGAAAAGCTTGCATTGCTTGTGCAGCAACCGCAGCACATGCTGCCAGGCTTCACATCATCGCGTGCTGCTGTGGACCCGGTTGATGCGTGTAATATGAGAGAGAGAGAGTAGTTACATGTGGGTTCAGTCACCATCTTAGATGGTATGAGCCACCCCAAATGAGCACAGAGTCAACACGTGACAAAAGGAGATGAGCGCTTGATGCAACACATTGACGCCATCAGATGAGCACAAGTTCTCTCCAGGCTAAGCAAGCAATTATATCTGCGGCGTGTCAGAGACACACCCCACTCAGCCAGCAGCTTGTGCTGAAGAAGCACACCAACCGAGAGCATGTTGTCAAGATCTCACAATCAGAAGCAAGAACAAGGGCGACTAATATGGCATAAGGCGGCAACAAACCAGATCTGTGGCACAAATGCATATGAAACTTGTCAGGAAATGTCAAAGTCTTATGGGCTAGAGGCAACAGCGTCTAGGGTGTCATCTGAAGGGACATAGCCCTCTGGCTGGATTGGTACGCTGGTGTGGTCAGGCGATAACCCTAACAGCACCGAGCGATACAACCACATCTTGTATACAACAACAGCCAAGCTCTCTTGATCTTCACAGTTTAGAACACGCGACACCATCTCATCAGCACAACGATTGGTGGTGCCATCAGGACAGAATATACTCTGATGAGCATCACGCAAGTGGTCATATGCAGGGCACTCCAAAAGGAAGTGTCTGAGATCTTCCACAGTATCATGGGTCCCAGTCCGGGCATGCACACGTGTGCGCCACGCAGGCCGGCTGGCTGTTGAAGGGCTAGCAAGCGAGCACAACCTACAAACACGTCGAGGCCTGGGCACCAGAGGGCGTGCATGCCTGCCTAACTGCACCTCTAGCTGAGCAACTCCTGTGCGGAGCCGCACCAGGCATTGTAACACACGAAATGGCAAACACAGCTGCATGTACTCTGGTTGTGTGCTACGGTCTAAAGCGGCATCATCATCCATAGGGTGCACCCATGCAGCGTGCGTGCACATGGTCACGTGGTGGCTGGGCGCCGACCTTGGGTCAGCCACCTCAGCACCCCCGTCTGCCCATCCCTGCTTGACCAAGCGGGTGAGTGCAGCAGACACATCTTCAGCTTTCAACTCAAGCCCGCACACGGTTGCAGCTGACACGCCAGGCGCTCGCCATGCTGCTTGGTCAATGACCCCGAGTCGTTGCATGGTGTGCAATAGATAATATGTCCAACAGCTTTTGCAGCCACTCAACGCCAGTTCCACATCCGATACCCATGCAACCCGTGCAAGCCTATCCTGATGCATAGCCCGGAGGCGCTCCCACCAACGCACTGCTAGAACAACCCAATGGTGCATGACAGGCAGGCGGTGCAGCTCACGCATTAACACATCCACACTAGAGTGTTTACCAGTACCGGTCATGTAGCGAAGGAAGGCCAAGTGTACCTTGTCGGCTGCAGACATGCGCCATCCCAGGCGCCTGAAAAGTCCAGCATGGCACAGCTCAGGACCCCACACATGAGAAGCGTACGACATAACAGGCTCAACCATAATGTCAAACATGCGGCACTTCATATCATATTGTGTGATGCGTCGTTTACGAAAACGGCCCAAGAGAACATGCATGGCCTTCAAGCCAGACGCCGCCAGTGATATGGCAAACTAGAAGCAATGCCTATAAGTATCCAGTGCAGTGCTGCTGGCAGGGCTACTGGATGGCAGTCACATTCATAGTGGCCATTGACACACTAGCAGCTGTCACACGACGCAGAAAGCCGTACTAGGGTAATAGTATTTGCAGCACGTGGACTTCTTGAACCTCATGGTCACACAAGCGGTTGTCGGTGCAGGCAGTCGTGCCACGACTGCCAACACAGAGAACCACTTGTGTAGTCATGAGGATCTAGAAGTTCACTTGCTGCGAACATACACCGCCAGCAGCCAAAAACCTTGCAAGCACAAGTCCACGCATTGTGGTTGGTGACGCACAACCCAGGCGCCACCCCTCGTGCTATGCAGTTGATCTGCCACGTCCTGACCTCTGTCCAAATTGGTCGCTAAAATAGCCACTCCGGTAGGCAGGTTGCATTACTGATGGCATCATCACCAATCAATATGCACTTCAAACCACACATCCGTGTTCCGGCGATCACCGCTGATGATCACGTCAGGTCCACGCTGTCCTCCACGGGCCACCTGCACATGGGGCAGCCGTTGCTGACGTCATACGCTGCAAAGCACACACCGCACATGCACAGGTGCACGTCCTCGCCATGCAGCAGCCCCACAGTGCACGCCCGCTCCCAGCACACCACACACAGCGACTCATCGCCCTCCATGTCAAACGCATCGCTCCCCGAAGCAGCGGCTGACACATTGCCTGCTGCTCGTGCTGCGGCTGCAGCCATGTCACTAACTGGCGGGCCGGATGCCGCTGCTGCTGCTGCTGCTGGGTGCTGTGCCAATGCAGACATGAGATCCAGCACCTCATCATCCTCAACCTGCTGCTGCTGCTGCTGCTGGGCTGTGTTGCTGCTGCTTTCTGGCGCTGTTGCTGCTGCTGCTGCCTGGGTGTGTGCATTTGACAACTGCAACGGCATGTATGGCACAGCCACTGGCGCTGGGGTTGGCAGCCGCTCTGTGTTGCTGCTGCTGAGATTGCTGCTGCTGTTAGTGTCAGGTACAGGTTTGCTGCCGCCACTGCCGCCCGCCTGTTTGCTGCTGTTGGGATGCGCAGCGGCAGCTGGGTTGCTGTCAGGCCCTGCGCAGCCAGCGATGCAGCAGTCATCATAAATGTCATACAACCGATGGACCATGAGGCCAAGAGGCAGCATGTCACTGACGGCTGGTCAAGATGCAACAGCTGATGCAAGCTGGCAGGGAGCAGCATCTTCAGGTGATTGAAGCACAAACGTGGTTGCCAACCAAGTTGATCAAAGGCACCTACATGCATCCCTGGTAAAGCTGCTGCGGCACACACGCCCTCCGCAACTCACCTTTGCCTGGCACTGCAGCTACGGTATGTTGTGCAGTTGCCGGCTCAGCAGAACTGCTGCTGGGCGGCACAGGTTGCTGCTGTCGCTGCTGCTGCTGCTCCTGCTGCAGCGGCCGGAGCTGAACCTCCCACTCACTATCCTCACTCAACGCCCTGCTGCCTTGCTGCCATGGCGGAATGTTGGCATTGTGGTCCCTGCTGCTGTTTGTCCCAGCTTCACTGCTCTGCTCCCTGCTGGGTGCTTGGCTCCTGCTGCTGCTGCTGCCGCTGTGGTTGCTGCGTCCCTTGCTGTCAGCTTTGCCAGCTTGCCGCTTCTTGCCTTTCTTCCCACCCTTGCCCTGCTGCTGCTGCTGCTTCTTTGCAGCAGCGCTGCTTGCACCTGATGTGGCTGCCTTTTTTCCTTTCGGTTCTGGTGCAGGTGTGGCAGGTGCATTCCTGCCTAGCAGCCCCAGCCGCCGCGCACAACCATGCAGGTGTGACTCATGCGCGCTGACCCACCAGTCCACAAATAGCATCAACACCAGCGCCAACACAACTAGAGCTGCACCCCAGGCCTGGAACCAAGCACTATCAACCCAGCTGAACAGCCATGTTGCACCGTCATCAAACCCATACTGTACTGCCTCAAGCACCGGCAAACTCTGCTTGTCTGCCTTGCTGCTGCTGCGGCGGCGTGCATCGTCAGCAGCGCGGCGCGTCTTGCCGCGATCAACACCACTGAGCACTTTCAGATGTGCAGCAAAAGCAGCATCCTTCTTGTCTGCAAGGCCGTCCTTGCTCATGATGCGCATCAGCGGACATGCCACAAACTTGCCAACGTAGCGTGATGCAACTGCAAACCAGATGATGTGCTGGAACGGCCTCGCCTTTGTTGGTTGCGTTGCTTTCTCAGCGTCGAGTTCATGCAGACACATGTGGCAATGCACCACCAGGTCATGGTCCTGAGCTACTGCCATGCTGCTTTTCAGCACCCAATGGCGAATGCAGCTGGAGCAGGTGTTGGAAGTGATTGATGAGCCTGACTGAAGCTGTGACACGTCAACTGTGGCGCGCTGTGAATACGGCACACCCTTATCTTTAAACAAAGCATGCGACAGGGTCTCAGCAACGATGGCTTGCATGTCAGCATCGTTGATATCATCTTCAGCATCACCGTCACTGAAAAGGTTGTCGATACCATAGTAGTAGCTGGCATGCTGCACCATGTTAGCCTCCAGGCAGACTGCGCAGTCCCTTCGCATGCGCTTTGGGACCTGCTGCGACCCTTCACCCTTTTTGTTGTAGCGAGTTATGATATGGTCAAGGCACCTGTCGCATGCAGCTCTACTGCCTGCATCTGCATCTGCATCCGCATCTGCAGCTGGTGCTGCGTTAGTGGTGCGGCCCTTGGCAGCTGACTTGATGGGTGCTGGCATTGCTGGTGCCTGTGCTGACGACGCTTGCTTGCCAATGTTGACAGCTGCCATTCTGCTGCCTGCCGCTGCAGCTGGGGCTGGTGCTGTCTTAGTGGTGCGGCTGTTGGCAGCTGACTTGACAAGTGTTGGCGCTGCTGATGCCTGTGCTGAAGAGGGTTGCTTGCTGCGGCATCCACGATCAAAACAGTCGCCAACCTCTCTGTCAAACTTGTGCACAACTGGCGAATAGATGAACTCCCCAAGGAGGCGCGAGGCGAGCGCGTACTCAGCCATCACAAACATGTCTGTTGGAGGCGGTGATGCCACAGCCTCCAGTTGCAGGCACGTGTGGCAATGCGCCATTGTCTTACGGTCGTTGACAGCATCCATGCTGGTGTTGATCACCCAATGGACAAGGCAGCTGTGGCAAGCACGACTTCGTATTTCAGCTTCTGAGCTAGGGGGCGGCTGAGCGTAATCAAACTCTGCAGCCGCACCAGGTCGCATGTTATGCAGCGTGAGCAACTCGCCTGCAAACATAATTGCCATTGAATCCTGCAATCTCCTGACACGAGGGTCATCGCTGATGATTACAGCGTCAAGCTGCAGGCACTCGATGCAGTGCTGCTTCCAGCCCGGCTCCAGCTCTGACCTGCAGAGCTCTGTGCACTCAAGCTCCGTCACATTCTGTTGGCAGCGCAACACACACTGGGCGCAACACACACTGGGCGCAGCACACACTGGGCGCAGCGGGCGCACAATCGGTACAGCAATGTCGCCATCGGGGTCCTCTGTACCAGCTTTGTTCGCTGTATGTGTGGTGGTTGGCTTGCCTGACTGCTTTGCCTTGCTTGCTGCTGGCTGCCTGGTAAGCCCACGATTGCTGGCAGGTGCAGCGGCTTCTGCTGCCTGACTTGGTGCGATGCTGTGTCATGGCAGCTGCTGCTGATGTCAGGTGCTGTACCAACTTCGTTTGCCGCACCCAGAACGGCTGTTAGTATCTCTTTGTATCTGATGATTGACATGCCTGGCTGCTTCGCCTTGCTCGCTGCTGGCTGCATGGTAACCCCACTACCACTGGTAGGTGCATCGGCAGCTGCTACTTTACTGGCGGCTGGCACTGTGGCATGGCAGCTGCTGCTGATGTCAGGTTTGCCTGGCTTTTCTGCAAGCATGCGGCAGAGGGCAGGTGGCAAAGTGCGAGCCGAAGGCAATCGTGCAACGCTCAACACTAGCTGAAACTTTGAGCGGGATCAGCACATGCAGTGACGGAAAGGCTGGCTGCTGCCGCGCAAGCATCACCAAAGGCCAACAGCATAGCTTGGCTGCTCAAAAGAAACAACATGGTCACAGCAACTAGGGCTGTTTTGTGGTGCCAGCTGCCATTGCAAAGGAAGGACGCGCAGGTGTTGATTGGGCAACAGTGGCAGCATCTCTGCCTGCACTGGTGCTCCGTCTGACCCATGTCTTACCTGCTGTATTGCCAGCTGCTGTTGCTGAAATTGTCTTGGCGCCCCTCGTGTTGCGACCTTTCGTCTTGCCAACGTCCTTGTTAGAGGCGCCTGTGAGATCGCGTGCCACAGGTGACGTGATGAATTTCCCGAGGAAATGTGAGGCCAACGCATACTCCACCATGACAGCCATATCCATCTGCTGCTGGTCTTCTGCATCTTCACAATCTTGCAAGCAGGCGTGGCAGTGCGCCATCTTGTCACTGTCTGTTGCCACGTCCATGCTGCTGCCTTCTGCAATCCAGTTGACCATGCAGCTGTGGCAGACAGCGCTAACCCCAGCTTGTGGGCTAGGGGGCAACGTTTGGTGGTTGTACCAGGCATCATCGTTAGGCTGCATGCCGTGGTACCTGAGCAGCATACGCCCCAGCGAGCCTGCCATTGCATCTTGCATTCTGTAGGTCCATCCCAGTCCATTCGAAATGATGAGCCCATCTGCTGGATCAGTCTGCAGGCACTTGATGCATTGCTGCTGCCACTTTCGTGGCAGTTGAGGATCACCCCAAGCTACCAAGCAGCTCTTGAACATGCTGTAAGCAATGGAAGCAGGCTTTTGGCAGCTCATGCAAACTGCCAGCGTCCTGAGCCAGCAGCAGTCTGTCTATTGCATCCAGGGCTGCTGCTGGTGCTGCTTTGGCACTGCTACCAGATGTCCCTGCAGGCAGTTGGTGGGGGAAGGCCGGCAGGAATGTAGACGCATCACCATATCACACACATCATGCGTACGTGTAGCTATTGCTTGTAGAAAGTCTGGCCTGTGCACAGCTGCACCATGCTGAGCAGCACACTTTACCCTGCACTGCATCATGATCAGCTGTTGCACTCCATGTCCGTTTCAATCGTGCCGGTGCCTGAGGCCGCGGCTGCTAGGCACGTTGCTATCATTGATCTCAAGCGTTTAGTGTGCCGTTAGGCGAGGATGCTCAAACGTACCATGTGTCCTCCCGGGCGCTCTTGCTTACTGTTGTGTTCCCGCTGGAGCCACAGCTTCTGCCCTGGACATAAGCACCGTGCCTAACAGCAAAACGCACAGTTGCTTATATGTAGCGGCCATCTAGGCGAAACTTGGGGCTATCGAGATGGACAGGATGGTGCCCGCACACGAGCCCGGTTACCACGGAGCATCCATCGTGCTAGGCACAGATGGTGGCTTCAACAAGGGACAAATGTCAGATATAAGCGTGGCAGCAGCAGTTGTGGTGGGATTAGCTAGCCAGACAACGGGCGGGGTCCACAGTGACACCTGGTGTCACCCCTTTGCTAAAGGGGTTTTGGCATTGCCCAGGTTGCCGACCTGGCAGTTGGAACCTGCTGACGCAACATGTCAAGTGTGTAGACACATACATCAAGCAACAATTGTCTGCCAGATTGTGTACAAGTTGTCCAAGGACATTCCACCCCCTTGAAGCAATACAGAGTTGCAACTCCAATTGGCCAATTGGCTTGTAAAAGTAATAGCAGCACTCAAACAGCAAGGCATGCAGTGATACCCTTCCCCTGCATGCAAGGCTGCTCACTCACTCGGCTTGTGCACAGCTGGCACCACTAGTGACCTGCTGCTAGCATTGCGATGCGTGAGTGCACCTGCCACACACGCCTTCCAAACCTGCTCCATTCATTGCATACGTATAACACGGTAGGACTGCAAATCTGCCACTGGCGGGAGGCAGGCGCTTCAGATGCATATGCACCGCGTAGCTGTTACCTCAAGGAACTGATCCTTGACAAAAGCCAGTCACTGGCTGTATTAATGGGTACAGCCCTTGTCATGCAGATGTGCGTTGTTGCGCAACATCCGGAGGAGTATGGCGGCTCAGCGCTGAGCTGGCCTCTGTGTAGAAGAACAGCAAGTCACTTTCACGCTGTTACAGACGGCACCGTGACAAGTATGCAAAAGCACTGAGATGCAGCAGCCCTTGATTGATGACTCCTCCCAGCAGCTGGGCCTGCTGGCCCGCAAACATGTTATACGTGCTGTTGCCTACCAACCAGGCAACTTAGTGGCACATGATCAACATATGATGTAGTCACTATCAATGACCAAGCCAGCATCATGATGCATTTCATGGCACGTATGCATTGGCGACAGCAATGCTGTACAAGCACACTATCAATAATGCACCGCCAGCTGCAACGGTCAGTCACGGCACATAAGCAGTGTTTGCCAGCTGCAACATGGCTCCAAAGGAAGTCCTCTGGCTGGCTGCACGTCTTGCAGAGGGACACAACGCAAGCCGCCCAAGACGCCGGAAATGCACAATGCACTTCATGCCAGTAAATACACAGGAATTGCAACCGTTGTAGAATGGATTTATGACAGAGGCTGCTGCATGCACCATACATGCAATTCACATCATGTGGCATGGCATAGTACATGCACCAACCCTTTATTTGCACATGGTCTGGCAGACCGCTCAACACTGGATACAGTTCACATGCAACGCACGCGTCAGCACTCAAGTGATCACTCCTCGTCACACAATGGATGAAAGTAAAAATCCTGCATGATGCATATGATGGTTGGCAACTTCTGAGGCAGAACCATCAAGGCTTTGACATTGTGCAAGGCTTAGCAGCAGTGCCAGTGCTGGCCACACGCAGCAAAGCACCAGCAGCAGCAGCCCTCTCTCCCATCTTCTGGCTGCTGCCCTTCTTAGCCTTCCAGCCCTCAGCATCACCAACGATCCCCACACCAGCAGGCAGCAGCACATCCTTCACAATGTGCACTACGCTGTTGCCAGCCCTCACATCAGGGGTGACGACCATCGCCCAGTTGGTTGCGCCAGCAAACTTGACGTAGGTCTTGCCATCCTTTGCCTTCACGCGAACGCGCAGGGGAGCGGCATCTTTGAGTGCGGTGGCGAAGGTCTGGTTGTCCTTTAGCTGGCTGGACAGCACAGCGCCAGCGGGGATGACGTGGTACTGCAGAAAGGATGAGAGGTGGGAGGGGAAGGGGAAAACAGGTTCAGGACAGAGGGGTGGATGAGTTAGGGGTGGAAGGGATAGGAGGAGAAGTGGTGCAGAGGAAGCGCAGGTGCGGGGCAGCGGGGCGCAGGTGCAGGTGAGCCAGGGGGAAGAAGGCAATCAAGTTTTATATGTTCACTGGCAGCAGGTCTGCAGCTTGAAAAGCACAATTTCAAACACATGCTGTTAACAGCAAGGAAGGAAGGAAGGCTGCAACTGAGCTGGCTGGACAGCACAGCGCCAGCGGGGATGACGTGGTACTGCAGCGGGGGGGGGGGGAGTTGGCATGGGGAAGGGAGGAGTGCAAAGGGAACAGGTGCAGAGCAGCAGGGTGCAGGTGCAGGTGAGCAAGGGGGAAGAAGACAGGCAATTTGGTATGTGTTAATCAGCAACAGGTCTGCAGCTTGTGGGGTGGATCTGCAAAAGCGCAGCACCTTCAAACACATGCTGATATTAGCAAGAAAGGAATGCTGCAACAGGCCCTGGCGTTTTGACAAGCTCTTCAACGACCAGACTGTTTCAGGCATGGCAAACCACTGCAGACACAATGTAGGTGGCCATGCGCTGTGTCTGTATATGCAGCCTGACCATTATAAAGCGCATGCGGATGCTAGTACCGTGCGTTGGATGATCATCATGATGTTGGCTGCTCATACCTGCAGGACGCGAGTGAGCAGAGCCTTGTTCTCTGGCAGCAGCAGCTTGTCGGCAGTTGTGTTGAGGTCCTTCTTGAGGCGGGCCTCAAAGGCCTGGATGGGCGCACACGCAGCACAGCGGCAGACAACGCAGCAGACAGAGTATGGCATGTGATCTTGCTGTCTTGTGCAAAGCATGGGAGTGAGCAATCAAACTACTGCCCTGCAGCCGCATAGTATGCAGCTGGCTGTGCTGCAGTTAACTGCAGCAACAATGTTGTTTTATCACCCTTTGGTACAACAGGCGCGTGCCTGGTCAGTGGAGGTCAGGCAAACAGACTGCAACGCATCCTGCTTTGCAGAAATGCCTGCCTAGGAGCGCTGAACAACAGAAGGTGTAGAGCATAGCGAGCGCACCTCGTTTGTTGGGGCCAGGATGGTCCATGTGTTGCCTGCAGGTATCAATGGTGCAGGGGCAGGTTAGATGTGAGTCAGGTGAGAGTCAATCGGCCAGAAGGGATAGGTGATCCCTGTCAAAACATCATGCTGCAGTGCAGGGTTGGTCAGGTCAGAGCCAGTGCAGTGTGCTGGTCAGTTAGGCTGTTGACCGCAGTTTACATGGGCCTGGTCAGAGGGCATATGCATAACAGGTGCATCACACATGTTGCATAAATTATGTTGTCTGGCAGCTTACAGCCACATGTTTCAGCTGTCAGCCACATATTTCAGTAGTGTGATGGCATTGGAGGTGTGTGTTGGTGATCACAGCTCTCAGCAGACATGTGTGGTCAACCAGACACGTAGACCAGCCAGCTGCTGCAAAACATTGCACTATGTACATACCAACTGATATGCACAGTAGGGATTGGTCTCAACCACAGGACGCATCTCACCTGCAGAAATGGTGATGCCTGCTGCAGTCACAGCTGCCAGCAGCGTGCTCAGCTGTGGAGTGCTCTGCAGTACTGCAGCCACAGAGGCAGCACGAGGGGCAGCTGCTGCAGGCTTTGCATCTGCAGTACAAAACACGTGGGATGTTGTTTCACGAGTGATGGACGAACGGAGGAGCGTGGACACGGCAAGACCACTTGCAGCTGTACAGCCCACACATGCACATGCCAATGATGGTTACACCCGAAAGAACGTACTTGAAAGGCTTCGCGCTGCTGCAGTGGATGCAAGCAGGAATATGCAAGTGAAAGTGATGATCGACCTCATTGCGAATGCGTTCACAGAAAGGAGCGAAGGAGTTGTCCAACGTGTTCAATTGCAAGCACAGACGCGTCAGTGTGCGGGAGCAGTGCTTGTTCAAACGCTGAAATGCAAACCAGTATATATATAGCGTGTTTGTGGATCAGCTTCGCGCGATGCCTGGTGCGCGGATCGTCACCACAGGATGCTGTCAGTCATCCAGGTTACCCTCCTATCAAGCGGCACCAATTCGACGGGCATCTTGCATCCGGCCAACTGCTTCTATTGTGAGTCCGTTATTGCAGATCGCACGGCTGGTGTAAACGTTGGAGGGTGTAACCAGGCATGTCACCCCTGAAGCAGTGACTCACTTTGCCTCCTTCATGGGCCGAATTGCTCTGCTACGATCGCTGTTCTCGGCCACATAGCACAGCTGTGACATACTTCATTGGATGCTCAGAGGTTGCTGCTTTTTACAGATGCTGCGGCAGCTAGGGCGCTGGATGTACTGCAATCAGTCTAAGCCTGCCAGTACTGGCAGCGCCAGTATGCTGAGCATGCTCCTGCTGTCAGACAGCAGCGGATATCCGCTGAGTCACTAAGCACTGCTGGAAGCTGCCTTTGGCTCCTGCTGACCACAATGTCGCATTGTTAAGTTCCATAATGTTATGCTGGTTTTACAGCATGCGGTTTCCCCATCCTCACACTGCTTCAAACGAAGTTCGCAGTGAGCACTGCATGCCAAGCAGTGCACAGGATTGGGCAGGCACAGCTGCAGCACGACTGAAAACAAAAACACTGCTGAATACAGCCTACAAAGAAAGCTGCCCCCAGACAAGCTCTGTCCTGACGTTGTCATTTGAAAGCCTGATCAACTACAATCAAGACAAACTGTATGCTGCACCAGAAAAGCTGACAACTACTTGTGTTCTCGCAGCACATCCCACTTCCACCGCACCTCTCCAGCTGCTGCTCTGCTGCCAGCAGCAGCTGTTGACCGCTGCTGCTGTACTGGCTGCTGCACACCAGCTGCACCTGCCGCACCCTGCTGCTGCTGCTGCTGCTGCTGGCTCTTTGCTACCTCCTCTGCTGCTGCTGTTGCAGCAGCCTGCCACTGCCCCACCCGCTGCTGCAGCTTCGTTGCATCGCCAACATGCTGCAGCATCACCAACAGCTCTGCAAGCTGCCCTGCTTCTTCCAACGCATGCTTCGGCGGCGCTAGTGTCGCTAGATGCTCCCCTAACGCTGCCTCCTCCCCAGGACTCCCTGCTCGGATCTTACCCTTCTTCTGTTTCGCAGCATTCTTCTTTTCGTGGCGCAGCGGCTTGCGGCCGCCGATCGTTGACGGCGCACGGCTGCTGCTCGCAATGCTGCTTCCAAACCCTGTCATGCCAGCTCCCGTGTGTTCGGTGTACACACTCAAGCCGCTGATCAAGCTGACGCCTGCATCTGATGCCAGGTCATCATTGTCAAGCCCAGCTTGGCCTGCTGCTTCGGCTTCTGCTGCGGCTAGTGCTGCCTCCATGGCTAGGCGGCGGCTGCGAACCTCCTTGAGGCGCGCTGAGTACTTGGCAATGCGTTCTGTGGACTCTGTTGCCTCCTCTAAGAGGCTGGCAGCAGCCTAGCAAAGCACAGCATGCGTAAAGAGCAGAACAGACACGCGGACAATGATGAGTGACGCCCGTTGACCGCAGCATGCTATCCATCCGTCAGTGACAGAGCAGAGTAATGTATTATAGGTTTCGAGCAAGCAGAAAAAAGCTGCGCACCACAGGTGGACTTTAAAGCACCAGGCTGAACTCAATGGCATGTGATCAACAAACCAAAATGCAGAAGTCAACCAGTATCTTGTTGGTTACCTGGGGTAGTGGAATCGTACTGACTGGCCTCATCAACCAGTCAGCCATGATACAGCATCAACAAAGCAGCACCCAAAGCAGCACACTTGCACCATGTCCTGCGTTGCACGCATTCCACGAGCTAGAAACTGCAGTACCACCAACGCAACATTACCAGCCAATCTAAGCTCTCAAGCCCTACCTGAGCAGCGCCAGGCACCACCGTTGTGTCCACCAGGTCCTGCCGTCCAGCAGCGTACGCCACCCGCAGCGCCTCACAGCACTTCCCAGCAACTAGGCAATTCATGTGTGTGCACGACACACTGCAGTGCAAATGCCAACCTGACAGCACCTGGCAGCGTCACACGAAGCCGCCGGAACACTCGCCCCACGCCGCACACTGTGCACTGACACAACACAACATTATCCAGCCAATCCCCGGTCCCCACCTGAGCAGCGCCAGGCACCACCATTGTATCCACGAGGTCCTGGAAATGTCAGCATGTCAACATCTGGCAACGTCACAAAAAGCAACCACAACACACGCCCCACCCTGCACCCTGTGAACCGTTCACGAGCTTGAAACTGCAGTAACACAAAACCAACAAATCATCCAGCCAATCCTCGCACCCTAAACCCCACCTGAGCAGCGCCAGGCACCACTGTTGTGTCCACCAGATCCTGCCGTCCAGCAGCATATGCTACCCGCAGCGCTTCCCGCCACTCCCTTGCAGCAACCAGCGCGGCAACAGCACCGTCAACATCCCCCAAATATTGGGCCAGCAGCTGCGCAGCATCTGCGCCACTGCCAGAAGCCTGCAGCTGCTCTGCAAGCTCCCTTGCGAGGGCTTGCTGCTGCTGCTGGCTCTGCTGCAGGCGCGATGAGAGCACCATGCACATGCGCCAGGCGTTGGCGGCTCTGCAGGCAGACAGGTGACACGGCAGGGGGCAATGTTTAGTTGTAAGGTGACCATGCAGCTGCTGCTGGCCCTGCTGCAAGTGCGATGATAGCACCATGCACATGCACCATGCGTTGGCAGCTCTGCAGGCAGACAGGTGGCATGGCAGGGGGCGATGTTTACAATTGTAGAGTGACCACGCTGTATGGTGGCCCGCACGCGTGCGGCACTCACACAACACCCAGCGAACTGCAACACAACGGCTTCATACATTGCAAAGCAGCACTCCCACAGCATTACCTGCCTATCACATAAATGCACAACAAGCAACAGCCAAACCCCAGCATGAACCAGATGACCAATTGACTCACTTGTAGGCCCCGAGCGCCTGCTCAGTCAGCCCTGCAGCGCTGAACGCAACAGCAGCATCCTCCGGCTTCCGCGCATCCAGCAAAGAATCGCCATACGCTGACAGCACTTCCACCAGCCGCTGCTCTGCTGCACTGTCACCAGGCCCCTGCTGCTGCTGAGTGAGGGCTAACAGCTGTCGCAGCAGCCCCCTATCCTTTGCAAGCTTGAGTGCGGCTTCAAAGTGAGCAGGGCAAGCTTTTACTAAATGCATTAGTGCCTTGTCATAACGCCCAAGTGACATATCTATGGCGTGGCAGCGCAGGAAGACGTCTGCCTGACTGCCGAATGCCGTTAGTTCTGCTAGATATTCGCCAGGATCCTTCTGGGAATGCCCGACCACCATGAAAGCCAGTGACAAGTCATACAGCCCCAGAGCGGTGCGGTAGAGTTGATCTACGTCGACATACAGCAGCAGGTGCTTGAGTGCGGCATCTGCTGCGCTGCCTAGCTCTGCAGGGCAGGCAGCCTCTTGGGGTGTGACTGCTACAGCAGCTGCAACAGCGGCTGCAGCAGCATCCGCTGCTGCTGGTGCTGCTGCTGCTGTGCTGCTGCTGCTAACGGAGGCCTCCTTCACCTCTCTGATAGCGATTAGCGCAGCCTCAAGAGAGGGAGGGTCGCTCCTGTAGGCGCAGCAAAGGATACCGCACAGAATATCAACGCACATTATTCATATACAGACACAGCACATCGTGTGGTGTTGCTGAGTTTCAGTGGTCTTGAGCCTCAAGGATATTGCACACTGTGTTGCACCCATCACAGGAGATGACACGTGTTACAGCAATATGTGCGGAAATCGCTGGGTTTCAGTGGTCTTCAAGACACAACAGCCAACAAGCTTTGGCTGAAAGGCACAGCTGCACACGTACTTGAACATGGCAAAGCTTTGACGCGGGCGCAGCACCAAACTATACAACGAGGAATAACACAGCACAATGGTCGACTAGCTACTCACTTTGCATAGCTGATGACGACTGTCTTGAGGTGCCCCTGCAGATAGCGCCCTGGCAGCTGCAGCACTGCTTGCCGCAGTGCAGCACACACTGCGGAAACCTTGTTGCTCTCATCTATTGCTGCTGCTGCTGCTGCTGTGCTGTCAGCGGCAGCTGCATCAGCTGCTTGGCTTGCTGCTAGTGAAGCAAGGTCAGCTGCTGCTGCCACCTGCTGACGCTGCTGCTGCTGCTGCGCCCAGCCAAGCATCAGGTGCAGTGAGTCGTACACAGCACCCTGCTGCAACACGCTGCCAGGCTGCAGTGCAAACAGCAAGTCACACAAATCCGAGGGGTCCCTCACAGCCGCCACAAACTGCGCTGCATTGTGCACAATGCGCGGCCAGGCGTAATCTACCAGCAGGTTTAGGTCCACTCGGTGCGTCACTGCTAGCCGCCAGGCACGTGCGTAGTGCTGCTGCTCTAGCGCATCGCAGATTGCTGCCAGGACTAGCAGGCGCGGGGAAACGCCTTCAAGGTTGCCACGCTGCATCTGCAGCACTACTCCGACGTCACCCCAAGGGGACGCCAACACCATTGCACCTGCGGTTGTTGAGGTGGCAAGGGGAGCGTGTACGAGATTGGTGGCGCAGGCAAAGCAGAGGGGTCAACTAATGCCCAGTAGACACACAATTGTCGTGTTGACAGTAAGCGTCTGCTAGGAGCTGCATATAAGAATTGGGTGAGCAGAAGCCGGCATGCTCCCTGACATGCAAGCAAGCGCACTTCAGCCGGGCTTCCGAAATATCAACAACTGGCAGTAGCTCTTGACACATCTAGAACGCCTCACTGCTCACGTGGCTCTACTGGTCGCACGTGTGGGTCCCTTGCAGCAGCACACACGCCCCTTCCTGAACTCACGCGGGTGTTAGATGCAAACACACCATGCGCAGCTCATTCATTCACTCACCTGGCTCTACTGCTCGCACGTGTGGGTCCCTTGCAGCAGCACCAGCGCCGCCCGGCCGCATGGCCATGGCCATTGCCGCGCGTAGGTCGCCCGCGTACTCACTGGGCCTGTACGTCACTGCTGCTGTTGACTCATCAGGCTGCAGCAGATGCAATGGAGCACAAGTATCACTTTTATAACCCCTGTCGTGTGGTAGGAGATGGGGTCAGATGGATTAGAAGCGCGCATCACCTGCATGCAGCTGCGCATGTACCCAGCTGTGCCGCAAAACAATGCAGCATCAGCAGCAAGCACTCAGCGCATTGTCTGCTTGTGTCATAGCTGCATCTGACAGCTACAAACCAGCATCAACGCGACTTACCAGCGTATGTACGTAGCTTGGCAGTTGGCTGACCATAGCCACATACAGCAGCGCTTGACGCGTGACATACAGCACGGCAGGGCCCCCAGGCCCCCCTCCCCGCACTGCAAAGCTGGTCACATCACTCGCCAGCAGCTTACTTCCCCAGTACAGCGCCCCATGCGAAGTCAGGCCCAATGCAGGCGCAAGGCTTGCTACTGCAGCTGCCCGTTGACTGCTGCTGCTGCTGCTGCTGGCACCAACAAGGCCTGCAGCCGCATTTCCTGCATTGCTGCGGTTGGCGGCTGCTGTTCCAGCACCCACGCGTGCATTTGGCAGGACTTTCATCGTCCTGCAAGGGACTCCGAGCGCAGCTTGACCCTGCAGCTGCAGTAGATGGCCTTCAGTGCTGTAGTACACTGCAGGGCCGTTATGAAGCTGCAGCAATGCACCTCCAGCTGGGTGCGATGCAGCAGCAACCACTTGTCCTCCTGCATAACTAACGCGCTGTACAGCTGTCACTGGCTCAGATCCTGCCCGGTATTCATTGGCTGACCCTGCTGCACCTAACCCTGCTGCTGCTGCTGCTTCTGAGGAGAGATCCGAGGGGATTTGAACAGACACTTCGATTAGAACCGCGCCTTCACCTTCCTCTAGCCCTTCCTCTGCAGGATACGGTGCTGCCAGCAGCAGCAAGCTACTCTTGCTTGTCCACACCAGCCCTAACACCAACCTCCCCTCTGCTAGTGGTATCGCTGGCTCCTGCGCTCCACCCGAGGGCTTGACTGGCAGCAGCCGCTGCTGCTGCTGCTGGTGCACCTGCTGCGCCTGCTGCTGCTGCTGCCCGGGCCTGCTGGTGGGTGCGCTGCTGGTACTGCTGCCATCGAGGGGGTTCCAGGGCCCAGCAGGCATCGACAGGAAGCCATTTGCTGCTGCTGTACTGCCTGATGTACCGCCTGCTGTACTGCCAGTTGTACCGCCTGATGTACTGCCTGGAGTATCAGCTGGGCAGTACCCCAGCGGCAGCAAGTAGCCGCACGGCCCTCCCGCTGCAGCCTGATCTTCCAAGGTTTCCTCCCACAGATCACTTTCCACTGCCCGCAGGAACACGATCTGGCCGTCAGACAGCAGCACTGCCAGCACTTCGCACAGCCCCTGCTGCACTACATCCACCCCACCCTGCGCTGCTGCTGCTAGGGTTTCTTCTGGAGCGTCTAGATCTGCTGCCACGTCACCATCGAGCCATGCTACAGCATTAGCTGGCCTTGGCAGCACAGCACGCACTGCACACATGGGCGGCGACACTTGGCCATGCCTGCAGCAGCATGACGGAACACAGCGCAACGGCATGCTGAACAACTCCAAGCAGCACTGCCAGTACGGTCACAACACATTGTTACAATGCACAGTTGCTGCCGCGCACGTGTATGCCTACTGCCAGGAGCTCCAGCAATCCAGTTATTCCCCCAGCACACTGTAATATCTGTCGTTAGAACGAGCTTACAACACTAGTGCACTAGTGCAACAGGCAGCGCAACTAGCATGAAGTAGTGCAGCGCAGGTCCCGCTGCGCTCACCTGAGTGGTGTTATGAGCAGCGTATGCCCATCAATAACTGCTGCCGTGCCCCTGCTGCTAACCGCCACATCCCACTGCACATCCAGTACGCTGTAGCTGCCACTGCCAGCCACCATATGCAGCCTGCCAGGAAGAGCTTCATCCCAGGAGACTGACAGGCACCCGGCTGAATCTGGCAGGCTGCTGAGCTGCTCGTGCTTTAGGTACCAGTGCCAGTTGCTACGGTGCCACAGCTGCAGCAAGCAGCAGAGACAGGAGAACAAGAACACCACGCAAGCCACTTGGTGTCAAAGAGAACCTGATACACGACGCAGTTGAGGCGACAGAGGCAAGGATGCAGCTCATCACCTTATCTGCTGCCCACATCCAGCAACAGTTGTAAGTCCTACATGTCTCGCTCACAAGCTTCACGCCAAACCTATGCCCGCGTACCTGCACATGCCACTCGTGCGTAGCACAGCTGCTGTCGCCTGCTGCCCCTGCTGCTGCTGCTCGCTGCTGGCCGGCCCCTGCAGGCGCCAGCACCACTGCCAGCAGCTCAGAATCGCTGCTCCAGTGCAGTGCATGAATCACCAAGCCATTGCTGCTGCTGCTGCTGCTGCTTGTTTGGCTGAAGGTTGGCACATCGAAGCCACCATGCTGCAGGCCGTTGCATTCGTACAGCAGCACGTGCTGCAGCCAGCTTCCACCCGCAGCATCTACAACACTGCTAGCCTGCTGCTGCTGCTGCTGAGGGGTTACGCTTCCACCTGCTGCTGCTGCAGCTGCTGCTGCTTCTACAGCTGGCCAGGAGGGGAACCCCGGTTGCTGATGTGGTGCAGCTTTCAACGGATGGCCCCTGCTGTCAAAGCCCGCAGAGGCTGCCGCATTCTGCTGCGTGTCCTGCGCCACTGCTGCAGCAGCATACAGATGCCTGCTGTTGGGCTGCCAGGCGATAGGCGCTGCGAGGCCTGCTGCTGCTTGTGCTGTGGAATGCAGCTGGCAGTCCTCCCGGTCCCAGATGTGCAGCAGCCGGCACGCGCCACTGCTGCTGCTGCTGTCAGTTGTGCTCCAGAGGGTGTTAGTGGCGAAGTATTTGCTGTCACCGCGCCACGTCAGCGTTGCAGACAGCAGCGATGGGCTGCTGTCAGCATCTGCTGTTGCTGCTGCTGGGCTGGGCACCGTCACTTCTGCCAGCACATCCCACTCCTGCAACAAGCAGTTACTGGCATCGTCACACTTCGGTCACTGTCGGCAGCGGTTGAGATGCATGGCTAGTTCGCGTCTCACCCTGCAAGCAGCAGCAACTGTATATCCAACCTAGACATGCAAGCACACACCCCTACACCAGCATGCAGTCAGCAACATCACGACAGAACTTGCAGCCCATGCAGGGACAATCCTTAAGCCCTACACCCAAGCCCACCGTCAAACCCAAAACCCCACCTTGTTCATCATCAGTACACCCTGGTTGTACCCCAGCAGCACCAGCAGCTCGCCATCAGGGCTCCAGCCAGCAGCAGCAACGCCACCTGACACCACGCCAACCTCTTCTATAGAGCGGCTGGCAGTGTGCAGCAGCAGTAGCTCTCCGCTGCTGCAGGCGATGAAGATTGCATCGAGCTCGAGCACAAAGCTGAACGATACTACGAGCTCTGCTGGAGTTGTGCCGTCTGGGCTGAAAGGAGGCTGTGGCTCCTCAAAGAGAGGAGTGCTCCACAGCAGCTGTAAGCAGGAGAGGGCGATAGCAGCGGCAAAGCAAACACAGCAGGGGTGAAACGACTATTATTTGAAGGCGCTGGTGTGATGCAGCGGAAAACGTGCATGCATAGTGTGCACTGGCAGTTGCTGGTTACGGTTGTTTACTTCCACAGTATGGCCTGTTATTCGGCAGCTGCTTGGGGCAGCTGCAGCAGCTGCGAAGGTGATTTTAGGCAAGCACGCATAGCTGGTGACAGCAGCACTGGCATATATCACTGGAATGGACACACTGCTGCATTCATGCATCTGGCTGCTACAGATCGTCACCAATGCGATTTGCTTATCGAAAAGTACCTTTTTGCCTGCTTGCGCCAAGCACAGCACTAGGCCTGAGCGCGTGACAGCATACAGCAGCCCTTCTGTACTGTCTAGGCAGAAGTGGCTGATGGGATCGTCATCTGCAGCTGCGGGACCTAGGCCTATGTCAACTGTAGATACGGATTGCAAAGTAAGGTTCTTCATGTTGGCATACGTGAGGGCAAGTCTGGTGGCGGGCAAGCTACTGCTGATGGGCTGCCACTGGTTGTCCCACACTTGCACGCACAGCCCCGAACTTACGCCGAGGTCTTAAACGTGTTGTCGTCAGCCATATGCTCACATGCCTTGTCGGTGTCACTGACAGGTCACTCCAGGCACTACACCATCGATTTTACACAGTCTGCAGACGCAATGATCACCAATTGTCTGGGTTTGCGTTGGGAGATACGTTTGTTGTATCAAAATTTGAAGGGTGGCATAGCCCTGTGTGCAAAGTTGCAGGCGGCTTTGCACTACTGTGGATCAAGATGCCGATCGTCGGCGTTAATCGTGATAGACTGTTTGAAGCGCTTGGACGCAAATATAGTGAGTCACGTGGCAGGCTGCAGGCGCAGACTGGGCTATCACTGCAGCGACCTGCTGCTCACTGGCTGTGTATCTGCCACTGCAGCTGATGAGGAGTTTGATCAGCTCTGCTTCGAGTATGGCATTGAGCTGGATGACGTGGTGAGCTTTCTGCTGGCCTGCCTGCTGCTGGGGCTGCAGCAACCACCGCAACAGCTGTACAGTCTCAGAACATCACATGGCGCAGCAGGCTGCTAGCCATCCTGCAGCGGATGGCAGCGGCAGCTTACTTCATGGCAGTATTGCAGCAACGATAACACTTCAGCAGGCCAATTGCATGCATCAGTCAACTGGGTGCTTGTGCAGGTTGTGAGAACCTGGCTTCCTGCAAGCAGTCCAATTTATCAAACAGAACAGCAGCAGAAAGTGTAGCTAGTTGAAGTCGTCAACGCCAGACTTCCCAGCAGCAAAGCACAGCAGCACCACACAGCAGCAGGCAAACTTCAAGCAGCATCATGCACACCCAGCAGATTCGTGAAGCAATTCCACCCTGTGCAACTGCTAGTTGCTGTCATGCACTTCTGCGCACACTTGAACGTACACAGCCAGCGCATCAACAGCACCATCACATGTCACACCAGCTTCTGAATATGTCATATATGTTATAATATAAGTGTTATAATGTTACATGCAGACGTCAGAGCGTGAGATGATCCGCAAGGAGCTGAGCAAGGATGAACACTCAGCGCTGCAGGAGGCCAGTGAGGACGTCATCTACAAGATCGACATCCCAGCAAACAGGTGCAGCCATACGCTAGACATGCAAAATAACCTGGACAGCCATACCAGCCATACCCTAGTCATGCAATATACCCTGGACAGCCATACCAGCCGTACCCTAGACATGCAAGATTGACATCCCAGCAAACAGGTGCAGCCATACCCTAAACATGCCTCATGCAAAATGTACTGCTGTGTGAACAATGAGAGCAGCAGCAGGAGCAGGAGCAGTATGTACTGCTGTGTGCAGCAGATGATACGCAGCTGTGCAGCTGTGCAGTCACGGCTGCAGCGTCGCCAGCAGCAGCCACAACAGCAGCAGAGGCGTCATGTTTGGTCCCGGGTGACATGCACGTCAGGGTGCTGTTAGGGACAACAGCTGTATGGCACATGTTGCTAGGCCCCATAACAAATATTGTCGCATGTTTGACTGAAGTTATATGCATCCTTTATTTTGCGGCTACCTAACCCTTCCTTGTCGCATGTTTGACTGAAGTCAAATGCATCCTTTGATTGGCTTTTATGTAACGCAGGTATGACATGCTGTGCCTGGAGGGCATTGCTCGTGCGCTCAATATCTTCAAGGGCAGGGTGGAGGCGCCACGCTACAGCCTGGCAGACATGAAGGGTGAGAGGCAGCTGGCAGCAGCAGCAGTGGCAGCAGGAGCAGCAGCAGCAGCAGCAGCAGCAGCAGCTGTAAGGGCAGTGGCAGCAGCAGCAGGAGCAGGTGTGCCACGTCAGCATCTATGGCTGACTGGCAGCACCAACAGCAACAGTAGCAGCCATGCAGCACTGAGCTTGTGGGGCTGGCGGCAGCAGCATGGCTGGCAGACAGCCAAGGGACATGCGCAGCTGCAGTTTTGAAGCTTGGCAGCAGCAGTTGCAGACAATGCGCAAGCAGCAGCCTTGACAGCCTGATCCTAGAAACTGGGCAGAATACCAGCAGTGATCGCGAGGCGCTGACCTCCCTTGCATATGCGTGCCTGGGCTGTTTGCCAATACCTCAACACACAGCATGTGTGCCGGTCTCCCAGCCAGACCGGCTGATGTGCATGCTGCAACGCAACCACTTGCTTGTCATGTAAATGAACGCCTACTTAATGAGCATGAACATACCACACTCTGTGTTCTGTGCTTCTGTGCTGCTCGTCAGGCCTCTGGCCGGCTGATTGGGTACCCACTACTGGTGATTTGAGAGTGGTCCTCCTCTTTGGTTGCCTGCTCTTGCTAGAAATACGTGTACTTAAGGTGATTGATTGCTTGATTGATTGTTTGCTTCTGTGCTGCTGCTGCTGCTGCTTCAGGCAAGCCGCTGCTGCAGCTGGTGGTGAAGCCAGAGACGGCGCTGATCCGGCCCTACGTGGTGGCTGCTGTGCTGCGCGGCGTCACCTTTGACGCCACTCGCTACACCAGCTTCATCGACCTGCAGGTGCGCTGCTCAGCACAGCTGTGACAGGGTCATGCATCCCGTAGTTATGGTTGGAACAGTGTGGAGTGCTGCATCAGGACAACAGCTTCATCAACCCGCAGTTGTGTGCAGCACAAAGGGGTGTGCTTGTTGCCAAGCTGGCGCTTGCGCTGATGCCTCCGATCCATGTCAACTGTCAATATGCAGATTGCTACTCTCCGCTCACGCACCTGTGCGCACATCGTAAAGCCACATCCGTCATAACATGTCACGTGTCTCCTGTCACATTCGCAACACCCGCCCCTGCAGGACAAGCTGCACCAGAACCTGTGTCGTCAGCGCTCCCTGGTGGCGATCGGCACGCACGACCTGGCCACATGCAACACTATGTAAAGTCACATCTGTCATAACATCTTACATTTTCAACACCCGCCCTTACAGCACAAGCTGCACCAGAACCTGTGCCGTCAGCGCTCCCTGGTGGCCATTGGCACGCACGACCTGTGTACCGCACGTAGCATCTGTGTACCGCATCTCAAACCACCATCTGTCATAACATGTCACATGTCGCTTTTCTTGACACCCGCCCCTGCAGGACAAGCTGCACCAGAACCTGTGTCGTCAGCGCTCCCTGGTGGCGATCGGCACGCACGACCTGGCCAAGTGCCGCGGGCCCTTCACGTATGAGGCGCTGCCCCCTGCTGACATCAGCTTTGTGCCGCTCAAGCAGACGCAGAAGTTCAGGGCAGACGAACTCATGGAGGTGCGGCACGTTAGTCGTTGCTTGCCTCGTGGTTGTGTGGAAGCTGTGATGGGGTTGACTGGTTGTTTTGGGGCAGCTGAGGTGCAACAGCAGGTGGTGTCGTGTAGTGCTGACAAGCTGATGTCTGGTATGGTGTTGTGGCTTGTCCGCGGGCCCTTCACGTATGAGGCACTGCCCCCTGCTGACATCAGCTTTGTGCCGCTCAAGCAGGCGCAGAAGTTCAGGGCAAACGAGCTCATGGAGGTGCGGCAAGCTCCTCGTTGTGTTTGTGAGTGTGTTTGTTGTTTGGTGGTGGTGGTGGTATGATGCTGCCCCCAGCTGACATCAGCTTCGTGCCGCTCAAGCAGACGCAGACTTTCAGGGCAGACGAACTCATGGATGTGCGGCGCGCTCCCCGTAGTGTTTGTGTGGGTGTGCTTGTGGTTTGGTGGTGGTTGTGCTGTGCTGGTCGTGGCATGCAATGCGGAACGTGACAGCAGTCGCAGAAGTTCAGCGCAGACGAACTCATGGAGGTGTGGGTGCTGTGGTGTTCATGGGTTGTTGTGGTTTGGGTGGGTATGGTGCTGGGCTGGTTGTGGCATGGCATGCACAGCGGAGTGCGACTGCTGTTGCAGAATTTCAGGGCAGACAAGTTCATGGAGGTGCAGCTCAATACTCATTGTGTGTGTGGGTGGATGCTTTTGTGGTTTGGTGGTGGTTGTGCCGCGCAGTTGGTGGCATGCAAAGCAGATTGCGACAGCAGACGCAAAAGTTGCGGGCAGACAAGCTCATGGAGGTTCGGCGATGTTTGTTTCGTGTGTTATAGCTGTTCGGGTGTGGTTGTTTGTGGCATGCAAAGCAGTGTGCAGCAGCAGGCGCAGAAGTTCTCGGCAGACGAGTTGATGGAGGTGCGGGTGTTGTAGCCGTCACGCGTTGTTGTGGATACCATACCCAGCTATAGCAGAACTCGATCAAAGACCGATCGACAGTAACAAGATATCGACAAAAGTACCCCTCATCTCATACTTACTGATTGTACTGCCTACATGTACTGCCTGCCACAATGCATTGTACTGCCTGCAGCACTACCTGGCCAATGACCAGAAGCTGAAGAAGTTTGTGCCCCTGATCAAGGACAGCCTGGTGTACCCGGCCATCTATGACGCAGACCGCACGCTGCTGTCACTGCCACCCATCATCAACGGAGCTGCAACAGCGGTGAGCAGACACACTGCAGCAGGCAGTGCGGTGCATTGAAGGCATCACCACCATTATCATCACCATCATCACCAGCAGCAGCACCTTCACGTGGACTGATTAGCATTTACACGCCAGCTGCGCTTGATACCGCATAGCGCCTCTATATGACAACATGGAGTAACCGCCGCTGCAACTGCCGCAACCGCCAGATCTCGCTGGAGACGCGCGACGTGTTCATCGAGTGCACCGCAACCGACCTGACCAAGGCCAAGGTGGTGCTCAACACGGTGTGTTCCATGTTCAGCGAGTACTGCAGCACGCCATACGTGGTGGAGCCGGTGGAGGTGATCGACAGCTTCGGGGAGAGCCACGGTGAGCGCTTGGTCCTGTTTGAGTGCTGTTGTGGGGTGTGTGATTGGGTTTATGTCGGGGGCCTCTGGAATGTGTCGCTGTGTGGCCCTGAGTGGGAAATGTTGTGGGGGTTTTGTAATGAGGGGTCTGTCCAGGGGAGTGGAGGTCACTGACAGCTTCGGGGAGAGCCACGGTGTACGGAGGTGCAGCGGTGTGCGGTTCAGCTGTTGTGTCATGTTATGTTATGAGGTTTCATGTGATGTAATCCCTGGTTGTATTTGGAGCCCATAGAGGTCGCCTGCCTTCGTTCTCCGCATTCGGAACTCTGGTCGCTTCCAAAGAGCTGAAATCTTCTGCTTCTGCTACGCCAGCTGCACTTGCTGCGTCAAGCGCAGTGCTGCCGAACGTAGTGCCCGGGCAGGTGGACATGCAGCTAGACTAGACTAGACAACTTTGTTTTACAGAATGGTACACATGCCCACATGTTTGTGTGCCGGACTCTGCCTGCCGCCTGCCGTGTACCCTGACCTAGCCCCCAGGCAGGTACACGTGCCACTCAACTCGACTCAACTAGACTAGGCTAGGCACCTTGTTCGCTTTCATATGCACATGCCCATATGTTTGTTGCTGGGATCTGCCTGCCGCCTGCAGTTTACCCTGACCTGGCCCCCCGGCAGATAGACGTGCCACTCGACTACATCAACAGCAGCCTAGGCCTTCAGCTGGAGCCCTCAGCAGTCGCCAAGCTGCTGCGCAGCATGCAGCTGCAGGTGGAGCTCAGCCAGGCAGCAGCAGACGGCAGCAGCAGCAGCAGTGGGGCCAGCTTGCTGGTCAGTGTGCCGCCCACGCGCAGCGACATCCTGCATGCGTGTGATGTGATGGAGGATGTGGCGATTGCATATGGCTACAACAACCTCAGCAAACAGGTGGGGCCAGGAGCCTAGTGCGTAATGCTTGCCTCGTTTTGTGTCTATCTTTCTGGGTGTATGCGTGCACGTGTATTGTGGCCACACGACTGTGCTCAGCAGCAGCCAAGGGAGCTCATGCATGCGTGTGCTGTAGCTCTCGTGTGTATACTGCTATGCCTGGGGCAACTGAATCCCTGGCATCAATCCTTCACGTGACAACGCAAGTAGTGTCGCTGCATAGAGACCTTGGGGCACTAACGTCAGGCTTGCTATCGCTGCTGCTGCTGCTGTTGCTGCTGCTGCTGCTGCTGCAGATCCCCACCACTGTCACGCAGGGGCGTGAGCTGCCGCTGAACCAGCTCAGCGAGCTGCTGCGGCAGGAGGTGGCGCTGGCAGGCTACACAGAGATCCTCACATGGTGAGCACGCAGCAGCAGCGGCAGCAGCAGCTGTTGTTATAGCTGTACTAGCATCACAAAGAAGACATGCAAGAAACAGCTGTACCACGCTGAGATCTTCATGTGGTGCCTCACCAGCAGCAGCAGGACAGCAGTGCTGGCTGCAGCAGCAGATAGTAGAAGTCAGCTGCAGCGGCAACGCCATCGCGACTGCAACTGAGAGCCAGTCAGTGCGGTTAATGCGCAATGACAGTGCTGTAAAGGAAGCGACAGTACGCCATCTGCATCCTCTCACACACATCCTACATCCTGCATCGCCGCTTCCACCTCGCATCTCTCCCCCGCAACTCGTCCTGCAGGGCTCTGTGCTCGCGCGCCGAGAACTTTGACGCAATGCGCTGCCCGGAAGCTTCCCCCGGCTCCGGTGCCGTTGCAATCGGCAACCCCCAAACCGCCGAATTCGAAGTCTGCCGCACTACACTGCTGCCGAGTGCGTTGAAGACCATTGCAGCCAACAAACGCGAGCCGCTGCCGCTGCGGCTGTTTGAGTTGAGCGATGTGGTGCTGCTGGATGCTGCGCGGGACGTGGGGGCACGCAACGAGCGGCGGCTGGTGGCTGTGCACTGCGGCAAGGCCAGCGAGTTTGAAGTCATCCACGGGCTGCTGGACAGGGTGATGCAGGTGCTGAATGTACCACGGGAAGGTGGGTCACAACAAAACAATACACAATGAAAGAAAGAAAGAAAAACTCGAAACAAAACCAAACCCCCCTTTTTTTAATTTCAACATTGGCCAGCGAGTTTGAGGTCATCCACGGGCTGCTGGACAGGGTGATGCAGGTGCTGAATGTACCGCGGGAAGGTGGGTTGTCAGGCGCAGTGTTAATTTTCAACGGCAGGTTGTTGATCAAATGAACATGATTCCTGGAAGTGGAAGTAGTGGCTGTTGCATGCTGCTGGACAGGGTGATGCAGGTGCTGAACGTACCGCGGGAAGGTGAGTCTGTCAGTGTCATTCACTCTCAGGTATATATGTACTGTGATCAAACAGCAGGCTGAACTACAATGGAAATAGTTCATGCTGCTACCGCATGCTGCTGGACAGTGTGATGCAAGTGCTTACTGCGGTAGTACCATGGGAAAGGGAGTGTGCGGTGCGCGACAGGTTTCAACAGCAGGCTTAGCTGGTATGGTCTTTGGCAGGCGTAGCCGTGACAGCTGCTGAACCGCGTGAGGTGAGTGCTGGATGTAAGGGGCACATCAGAGTCCAACGCAGTGGCTGCTGGGTTGGGCTGTATGTTGCTTGTCCGCAGGGGCCGCCATTATGTTGCCAAGTGCATTACCAAGTAGGGGCTGTACTGCCAGATCCCATCATGTGCATGAGCCCCGTCCTATGTTGTCGTCAATCATCACAGTTATGTTCTGCCCTGCAGGCAGCAACCCTGAGCTAGAGGCCAAGCTGGGTGGTGGCTACAGCTGGGCGCCCAGCGACCACCCCAGCTTCTTCCCGGGGCGCCAGGCAACCATCAGCGCGCGCGGCCAGCAGGTGCGGCTTGGAATGTGGCTCCAATCTAGCAGCTCCAGTCTAGCAGCATTGCAGGCAGCAGGTGCAGGTTGAGGTGTGGCTACATTCCAGCAGCGTTGCCATTTGACTGTGCCACGTCATGCGTGGATGTGTTCAAGACTGAGTGTTGCGCAGCTTGCGTCGCATATTGGGTGTGTTATGCACTGACTGCCCAGCGACACTTGTGGACACCTTCCTGCCTGGTATGTGCAGCAGTATTTCTTGTCACTGACAGCATGTCATCGTGTGTTGCAACTGCATATCCAACCACCTCACCCATGTCTGACCACGCGCAACTGGCTGACCCACCCGCAGGTGGGCACCATTGGCATCGTGCACCCGGAGGTGCTGGCAGCGTTTGACATTGAGCACCCCGTGTCGGCACTGGAGCTCAACATCCAGCCCTTTGTGTTTGACACGGCGCTCAAATCGCTCATGCACGACATGCACGGCTGGAACCTGGTGCACTGATCTGAGGTGCAAACGAGTAACGACATCGAGGGTGTTAGTGTTCAAAGGGTGGGGAAGAAGCCTTCTTAGTGATGTCCTTTGCAGCCGAGGGGCAGCAGTGCTGGTTGGCAGACAACCACATTGGTTGTAAAATATGGTCTGATACTGGTTTGAGTTGATGATGATGATGATGATGATGACGATGATGATGATGATGATGATGATGATGATGATGATGATGATGATGATGATGATGGTCGTCGCAGCTTGACCTGCTGCCAGCAATGCTCTTACCACATCATCAAGCATAGGGCCGGCAGGCAGCAGCGGGTGCATGCAAGGCTGTCACAGCAGTAATGTTGCCACAGCATCTGCAGCACAGCTGGTGCTGCCCTGCTGAGGGCACGTCTGACTGAAGTTGTGCCTGGCCCAGGCAGTGCACGGTGTCACTGGTGCATTGCTTGCGCTCAGCGCCATGTTGACCGTGGAGGTTCAGCACCTCAAGATCTGCGTGAGTGGTGTTGTGACAGAGCGGACAGGTATCTTTTAAACAAGTGGATTGGGCGCCCTGAGGTGTGCATGGGAGTAGCTGCTGCTGCCCACTAGCTGCTGCCGCACTGCAGCCCGTGTTTGCATCTTTTATCGCGTGCTTCCCAGCTACATCAAGTAACCGAACCTATTTGGACGGTCACACTCTCTTTCCGCCGTACCAACCTCAGCCAAGTCTGATTTGAAGTACGGTGAGCGGACACCTACACAATTATCACCGCATCTCACGGTAATATGTGACCAAATGCAGAACTTTTCGGTCCTTTTTGGAAAGCTGGCTGGCCGTGAAAGAATGTGTCACTTCATGTTCAAATTCGAACGGCTTCGAAAGGAGCGGGCACCTCGGCCGATCCTACAAGCTCGGGTGACAGCGGCTGTAGCTCGTCAGGAATGCGCGTCCATCAGGTGCAATCTGGTCGCATACTTCGTTTCTCTACCTTCCTGGCATCCCTTGCTCTACTTCGCCTTAATAAAGGCAGCAAAGCACCGAACAACCCCAAGGCGCACAGCAGACATGTCTCTACTCGCGCCAAGCCCGCTCACTGCATTTGAGCAGGAGCGTCTGGACCGCATTGCTGAGAACAGGAGGCGCATGGGTAAGCTTCAGTTTCCTTGCTCGATGACGACCTGATCGCATTCCGCAGCGGCTCAACAAATGCATATTGGTATTCTGCAGAGGAGATGGGAGTTTTGGACACAGCAAGAGACCTGCTGAAGTCGTTCCGGCCTGCAAAGCCCCCCATCCAGAGGCGTACAGTACCCAGGGTGCGTGACCAGCCACTTCCCGTCATATCAGTATTGTCAGAATCATTCATTGTTACAATCAGTATTGTTTTACATCGCAGGAGAGGAAACAGAAGCGGCACCAGCCAGTGCGTCGCTCCCGGCGCCTCACGGGAGCAGGCGCAGAGTGTGGCTCACAGGAGGACAGCAACGATGAGTATGTGTCATACTCTGACGTCGAGCCTGGCCTCGATGACATTCTGGCAGGTGAGCACCTGAGCAATCGGCTCTTCGAGCAGAAGACCGTTGCAGCTGCCTGCTGGTCTGCTGGTACTGTTGCAGGCCTGTTGGCACCTATAACCTGCACTATGCGTTCGCCTGCATGCTCTACAACCGATGCTGAACGATGTGTTTGTGTTTGCAGATGGTGGCGACGTTGAGAGCATGCCAGAGGAGAAGCAGGAGCAGTTCCAGGAGATGCGCTGCGGCAGCATGGGCAGGGGCTCAGTCTACGACAGTGTAGCAGGTGAGCGCTGTGGCAGATCCTGCAGCCATATTGCAGCTTCTCATTGCTTGTCTTGATGTCATTGTTGTGATGTGCGGCATGTAGAGCATACGGGCAGGCAAGGACCAGGATGCGCCAGAGCAGCTGCAGCGATTCTAGTGCTTCAACCATGCTCAACCCCCGCTTTAGCTATGCCATTATAGGTCAGACACAAGCCCTAGCAGTCTCGAACAAGCACGTTCCTTGACATGCCACTGCTGCTGCCTGTGCTCTGCCTGTGTCTCCTGTTTGTCTTGTTGCCGTACTATCGCAGGCATCACCTGCCACTTCTGCCGCCAGAAGAAGCTCTGCGGGGAGGAGAACTGCCCCCGCTGCAGCCGCCGCAGCACCACCGCAGACTGCATCGGCAAGACAGACTGCAGCCGCTGCCACGGCGCCAACGGCCGCTTCTGCCGCGCCTGCCTGCTCATCCGCTACGGCCAGACCATGGAGGTGAGGTGCTGGCATGTGGTGCTTGATGTGTATGGCCTAAGCTTAGGAGCAGGCTCTTCCAGTAGCTCTGCTGCTGCTGCTGCTGGCATGCCGCTTGGCTGGAAGGGCTTGGCAGCCACTTGCCGTGTCAGTGCTCTGCAAATATTGCTGATGTGGCTAGTGGGTGTAGCTGTTGGGCAGTTGCTTTGCGTATCGGCTGCCCTGGCGCATGTAACAACTGTCAACCCAACGTGATGCTTGCTTGCTTACGTCGCATACCAGCGACATAACTCTACACTTGTCAAACTACACTCCCCATCAACGTGCTTCTGTGATACAACTGCTTGCTCTGCACGTCCTTTCACCCCACCCACCCACCCACCCCCATTCCCACCCGCAGGATGCGCGCAAGGAGATGGATGCCGGCACCTGGCTGTGCCCGCACTGCTACGAGGACGAGCACCCAGAGGAGGGCTGGATGTGCAACAGCTCCATCTGCATGAAGCGCCGCGGCTACAAGCCCACCGGCATCGCCATCTACGACGCACAGCAGCGCGGCTTCCCATCTGTGGCCCACTGGCTGCAGGCGCAGCTGCGCAAGCGCGGCGGCAGCAGCGGCAAGGAGGCGGGTGCTGCTGCTGCTGCTGCTGACAAGCAGTCCCAGGCTGACAGCTCGTCCGGCAGTGCTGCTGCTGGTGCTGGTGTCGAGGTGTACAGCAGCAAGCGCAGCAGCAGGGGGGCGTCTGGCAGCAAGGCAGCCTCATCATCAGCGTCTGGTGATGTGCAGGCACCTGGCACACCTGTGCGGGATGCGGTTAGTGCAGGGGTTGAGAGTGCTGCTGCTGCTGGGGTTGAAGCTGCTGCAGCAGCCAAGGGTGGCCGTGTGACACGGCGGGGGGGTGCTGCTGCTGCCGCTGCTGCTGCTGGGTTTGTTGCTGAGGGGACAGAGCAGGAGCAGAGCAGCAAGCGTGTGTGTGTAGGCGAGAATGCAGGCACGCGCAGGAGCCTGCGCTTCAGGGCCAAGTAGTGTGGGGTGTTGTGTTGGAGCGGTGTTGGTGTCGATGTTGACAAAGGGTTTATTATTTGATCTGGTTGGTGGCTGTTTGTGTGTGACTCCTCGTGTATCTTGTTATATGACAGCTATGCTCATTTGATTGGCTCAGCACGACAGCTGTAGCAGTGACCTTTCTGCATTTGAAAACTAAGCAGGATCCGGCTGATGGATTCGCTACTCACCCAAACACTTGACAGTGATAAGATCACATTGGGCTGATGGTGTAGACAGGCTGCAGACTAGGCAATGCATGTTGTTTCAGCACTTGCACTGGAATGGAACCAAGCAACATGCCTTCCCTGCCTTGATGACGTTGACCCTTGACAAAGCATTGTATTTCATGTTGTGCAATACGTGCTATTTGACACTGTTTTGGATCATGCTGCTTACTGTCTGTGGATTTTATATGTCGAAAGGAATGCCTGTTGGTGGCTGCACTGCAGGCATTTATGGGTTAGGTGACGCTGCAATGTTTCTCACCCCAAAGACAGTTGTGCTGGCGAGCATACCGGTTGTGGCTATGCCAATATCTGTGCAGAAGTATGTTAGTGTAGCTGTAAAGTTGCCAGTTGTGTCCTTGCATGCAAGCAGCAGCGATCACCACTGGAGCATTGGGCCTGGCATAGCTATGGCAGGTGCTGAGACGCACCTTTGAGCCTGTATGCTGCATAGATCGGCGGCGCAAGGTAAAGAATGCCTGCAACCCTTGACAATGCCTTTCCTCATGGAACCTGGCTGAGGCTGGCCATTTCAAATGACCCATTTGTGTTAGCACAGTTGACATCATCATCATCATGTTACCCATTAAGCCATAGCACAGTTGACATGACAGGTGGTGTCACCGCTATTGACCAGGCGATTGTTTTGCATGGCTCACGAACCACTTGCGTTCCATAGTATGGCTTGGTGTGCTTATGATCAATTGAGTGACCGCAGGCATGCATGATGGCTGTTCCGTGGTAACGTGAGGAGTCGTGTGCAGCGGCCAGTGTTGTCCAACAACCCGGTAGCCCAGGCTTCGCCGAGATGTCGGCTACATACATACAGCTTTGTGTTGTGTTGACAGCCTTGGTGCTCCTCGATCGGCCAAGAGTGATGGCCCTAGCCGGAGCAAAACAGCAACCGGGAGGACTCATGGTGCGCCCAGCTGCGTCACCGTTGCAGCAGCACACTTGATCCATACACAAGGATAATGCTCATATCCATTGACAGCAGCCATGCCTTCATAGATCGGCATGGATGGTGGAACAGCAGCGTATGCAGCAGCAGCAGTGAGCACATACCTATGCTGGCCGGCATGATGCGGTAGAGGACAGTTTGGACTTACCTGGACGCAATTCTAGGCACTTACTCATGTGCTGCAAGGCGCACCCACTTCGTCTGCATGCCTGCTGGCTGCTGTCACCAACAGCTTGCAGGAACAGCTGGCAGTAGTGCCAAAGCAAGAGCAGCAACAGCCAGGGGCCCAGCAACTGCAGCCACACCAGCTGCAGCAGCAAGAAAGCCTGCAGCACATGCAGCAGAAGCACTGCTCCGCGATTTCCAAGCTGGCGACGTGAGCAGCATGCTGGATGCGCCAGCCACCTGCGTTGCGTGCTCGCAACAGCTCATTGAATACAACGTGGATGGACCTGAAGTGGCTCCTTTGACTGGGAATTGGCAGCAGGAGTGTCTCGCATGCCTTGCAACAGACAATGACACTGATGCAACTGTCAACATGCAGCATCTGGTGGCAGAGTTCTTAGCCCATATCCTGTTGCAGCAGCATGGCATGCCACTGACACAGCCGGTCAAGTATGATGCTTCCAAACTGCCACGCAGCTCGAAAACTCAGCCTGGGGTCAGCGGTGAATGCACAAGTTGCCTCAAACACTGGCTGCTGGACCACAGCATGGGTGTGGTGAAAGACCGTGGGAAGATGGCACACTGACATGCATGCCTGAGGCAGTCTGTAGGCAAGGATGACAACGCTGTTTACATGACGCGGTTCGTGTCGCATGGCCTGGCATGGCGGCTGCTTGGGAAGCGTGTTGAAACCGCCCATGGCATGCATGGCAGACAAAGATTTCAAGGCGGATGATCCAGAGATGGCGCGGTTGGAACGAGCCTGGGATATCATTCTGGAGGGTGAGTTGGTGGCAGAAGCGCCTGCTGCCTGCAAGGGCAATGCAAGCAATGGCAGCGCAGCAGCTAGCGTGTTACCTACCTCTGTGATAGCAGCAGCAATGCCGGTGCAGCAGAGGGCCCGCGCCACTGCGCGCCAGTCTATGGTCAGGAGCTTTGATTCTGTCAGCAGCGGCCGCCACAGCAGCGATTGCTGTGAACGTTCTGAGTGCACCTTCTGCTGCAGAAATGCCATGCGTGTCAGCTCAATTCTATGACTGCGCGTAACGGCTGTTTCCCATCAGCTAGAGCTGTGCATAGCAGCTTGGTGTGCATAGCAGCTGATAACAACCACTACTGCCTGTATCTCGCTTGCAGGGAAGGCTCGGACCGCAGACTTCGCTGATTCTGACGCTGCCACATCAGCAAGCAGGCCAGCAGCAGGCGCTGCATCCGCCAGCAGCCGTGGTCGTGCCAAGCAGCCAGCAACAGACAAGGCAAAGTGGTTGACCCACAAACCCACTACCCGTGCAGATGCAGCTGCTGAATTCTACTATCATGCGCTTCAGCCGGAAGCAGCAAACCGCGGTTGGACTGCGGGGGTTGGCGTACCCTTTGTGGGCTTCGACTGCTTAGAGCATGTGCAAGAACTGGTCCGCAGCATACAGCGTGGTGGTCCTCAACTGCCACCCAAATGGCAGCAGCAGTGCATCAAGTGCCTGCAGATGGATCCAGCAGAGGGGCCCATCATGTGGAATGGAATGGACCTGCAGAACGCAATGGCAGGCTGGCTGGGGCGCATGCTTGTCATTCATCACGGCGTGGTGATTGATGATGATATGTGGTACGACGAACACAAGGTGCCCCTAGCCCACAAGCTGGGGTCAGCGCTGTCTGCCACAGCTGCATGGTCAACTGGATTGCAGAAGGCAGCAGCATGGCAACAGACCGTGATAAGATGGCACACTGCTATACCTGTCTGCAAGAAGTTGAAGACGCAGAAGACCAGCAGCAGATGGATATGGCTGTCATGGTGGAGTATGCGTTGGCATCACGCTTCCTTGGGAAGTTCATCTCGTCACCTGTGGTACGCAAGCTTACAGGCGCCTCTCAACAGAAGTCTGGCAAGACAAACGGTCGCAGCACAAAGGCCGCTAAGGCATCAGCAGCAACAGCAGCTGGCAACCCAGCAGGTAAGACCGAGTCAAACTTAGCAGCAATGCAGGCAGAGATGCTGACACTGCTGCCTACTCAACAATTGCGCATCCTTGCTAGCAGCGGCCAGCGCAGCTGGCACAACAGAACAGCACTAGTTGCTTCGACCATGTTGTGTCTGTTGAGCAGCAGCCGAGCACGTTTTTGGCCCTTGTGAAGCTGGCTGGCACGTTATAACAGTCAGCCGTGCCATCAGTGCATGTGCCGCCCTTGAGCTCTCGTGGCATCATCAGCCAACCAGCTGAAACGTGGCATGGCAGCTTACGGTTCGCACACTGCACTCTGCCTGCCGCATGCTTGCAGGAAAGCCTAGCACACCTGACATCAGCAGCAGCTGCCGTGCCACAGTGTCAGCCGCCAGTAAGGCAGCAGCTGCCCATGCAACTGCCAGCGGTCTGGAAGTCACCATGCAGCCAGCAGCGAGCAAGGGAAAGCAGCCAGGCATGTCAATCGCCAGATACAAAGAGATATTGACAGCCGTACTGGGTGCGGCAAACGAAGCTGGTACAGCAGAGCCAGCTGTCAAGAGCGGCAACACCAAGGCTGCAGCAGCTGCCCCGACAGGCAGCACAGCTGATGGCGAAGCTGCGTGCATTAGGTGCAGCGAGCATATGTTGGCCGTCGCACTTAGGAGTGAAGGGTCGCAGCAGCGCCCAAAGGGCTTGCGGGGTGACTGTGTGGCCTGCCTGGAAGCCGACATGATGCCGCGTGCTTTCTACTACTTTGATGCTGGTGACTTTGCCAGAGACGGTGATTATGCAGCAGAGGCCAAACGTGCTGACCAGCAAGCCATGGTTGCTGAGACACTGTCGTATGCGCTGTTTGACGAATTGGATGTTGGTTATCCAGAGCTTGGTAAAGTTGACCTGTCGAAGCTTCCGGCAGGCATAGCAGGCACTTCCAGAACCTGCACCAGCTGCATGCAAAATTGGGTGCTGCAAAGCAGCATGGCAGTAGCTCAGGACCATGACCTGGCGGTGCATTGCCACATGTGCCTGCATGAGCTCGACGCCGAGAAAGCAGAAATCCCAGTGACGGTGAAACAGAAACAGCACATGATCTGGTTTGCAGTTGCATCACGCTACGTTGGCAAGTTTGTGGCATGTCCGCTGATGCGCATCATGGCACACAAGGACGGCGTTGCAGACAAGAGGGATGCTGCCTTTGCTGCACATCTGAAAGTGCTGAGCGGTGTTGATCGAGGCAAGACGCGTCGCGCTGCTGACGATGCACGCCGCACTAGCAGCAAAGCAGACAAGCAGAGTTTGCCAGTGCTTGAGGCAGTACAGTATGGATTTGATGACGGTGCAGCACGGCTGTTCAGCTGGGTGGATAGTGCTTGGTTCCAGGCCTGGCGTCCAGCTCTAGTTGTGTTCGCCCTGGTGTTGATGCTGTTTGTGGATTGGTGGATCAGCGCGCATGAGTCATACCTGCATGGGGTTGCACGGCGGCTGGGGTTGTTGGGCAGGGAGGCACCTGCCACACCTGCACCAGAAACGAAAGGCAAAAAGGCAGCAGCAGCAGGGCAATGGTGGGAAGCAGGGCAAGAAGCGGCAAGCTGGCAAAGCTGACAGCCGGGGGCGCAGCAACCACAGCGCCAGCAGCAGGAGCCAAGCACCCAGGGAGCTGAGCAGTGAAGTCGGCAGGAACAGCAGCGGGGACCGGAATGTCAACAGCCCGCCACCAAACCAGCAGGGCAGCAGGGCGTTGAGTGAGGATAGTGAGTGGGAGGTTCAGCTCCGGCCGCTGCAGCAGGAGCAGCAGCAGCAGCAGCAGCAACCTGCGCTGCCCAGCAGCACTTCTGCTCATCCGGCAACTGCACAACATACCGTAGCTGCAGTGCCAGGCAAAGGTGAGTTGCGCAGGGACGTGCCGCAACAGCTTTACCAGGAATGCATTTAGGTGCCTTTGATCAATCCAATTTTGAAACTCGTTTGTGCTCTGATCACCTGAGGATGCGTCTCCCTGCCTGCTTGCATCAGCTGTTGCTTCCTGCCCAGCTGCCAATGACTTGCTGCCTCTTGGCCTCAAAATCCATTGCTTACTTGTCTAACACTTTGTGTTTCAACTGCTGCGTGGCTGGCTGCGCAGGGCCTGCCAGCACACCAACTGCTGCCGCGCATCCTACCGGCAGCAAACAGTGCAGCAGTGGCGGCAGCAAGCCAATACCAGACAACACCAACAGCAGCAATCTCAGCAGCAGCAGCAACACAGAGCAGCCCCCAACCCCAGCGCCAGTGGCTGCACCGTACATGCCGTTGCAGATGACAAACGGGCACATTCAGGCAGCAGCTGCAGCAGCAACGGCGCCCGAAGTCGGCAGCAGCAATACAGCCCAGCAGCAGCAGCAGCAAGTTGAGGATGATGAGGTGCTGGATCTCATGTCTGCATTGGCACAGCACCCAGCAGCAGCAGCAGTCAGCCAGACAGACAGCGACGTGGCCGCAGCAGCAGCAGCAGCAGACGGTGTGTCAGCCGCTGCGTCCAGTGCTGCAGGCAGCGAGGCGTTTGACATGGAGGGCGATGAGTCGCTGTGTGTGGTGTGCTGGGAGCGGCCGTGCACGGTGGGGCTGCTGCATGGCGAGGACGTGCACCTGTGCATGTGTGGCGTGTGCTTTGCAGCGTATGACGTCAGCAACGGCTGCCCCATGTGCAGGCGGCCCGTGGAGGACAGCGTGGACCTGGCGTGACCGCTGGAAGCTGAAGGGTTGGGAGGCGCAGCATTGTTTGGGTGAAGATTGGCATCAACAAGAGCCTGAGCGTGCCTCGGTGTCTGCATGAGCAGCGCAAAGCGGTTTCAGCAGCTACAGCTGATGCTGTCAACAAGGGGCGGTTATTCAAACGCTGCATTGGGTGGCTGATGTTTGCTTGTCTTGTGTTCTGCCAGACAGTGTACAGCAGCAACAGCAGGCGCAACAGCAGCAGCAGCAGGCACATCAGCAGCAGCAGGCGCAACAGCAGCAGCAGCAGGCACGTCAGCAGCAGCAACAGCAGCAGCAGCAGCAGCGTGTAACTGCTGCTACAGCAGCAGGAACGCCGCTGCTGCACGAGAGCCAGAACGGCTTCCGTCCCAAGCGCAGCTGTGCTGACCACCAGAGTGTGCTCAGTGAGGTGTTGGGTGGGAGGAAAGCTGAGGGGAAGGATTCTTATGTGCTGTTTGTTGACACCTAAAAGGCTTTCCCAACAGTGTGGCTTGATGGGCTCTTTCAAAAGCTGTGGGACAAGGGTGTGCGTGGAAAGATGTTCCGTGTACTCTACAACTTGTATCAGGGTGCACGCCGTGTGGTGTCTCACGAAGGTCATGTCACTGAGAGCTTCACATGTGACCTTGGTTTGCATGAGGGCGATGTTATTTCCCCCACACTGTACCTGTACTTCATTGATGATCTGCTGCATGAGGTGCATGCAAAGCACCCTGGCATCACCCTTATGGGCCCTTGTGACGAACCTGCTGGTCAGGTTGTGGCAGCCATGCAGGCTGATGACTTTGTTGCTGTGTGCGGATCTCTGGCTGAGGTTCAGGCTGTGGCTGCAACAGTTTATGAATACAGTTGTAAGTGGCGGTTCAAGCTGAATAGCTTGAAGTCTACTGTCATGCATGTCTCGCCAGCTAGACAGCCCAGCCAGTTGGCTGACTCTGGCATCATTTGGAATGGTGTGCCTGTGCCTGTTGTATCAGAGTACTGCTACCTTGGCCTGTGGTTCAACAATGCCTGCAACTGGAATACGCACTTTGAGAAGATGTTGGCAAAAGTGCATCGTGTGAAGGGTGGGCTCATGCCAGTTTGGAAGAGCCGGCTCATCAGCGTGGAAGTAAAGCGTATCATTCTGCTTACATGCGTTCGCCCGATTGTTGAGTATGGCAGTGAGGTCTGGTTTCCGTCAACTGCAAGGCAACTGCAACAGATTGACAAAGTGCAGACTGACATCATCAAGTGCTCAATGCGTTGTGGCAAGGAGCGCCCTTGCACTTCACTTGTTCTGGCTGAATGGGGTGTGAAGCCATTGCACATGTGGCTTCATCAGAGGGCGATGGAGTATTACTTTAGGGTCCAGCGTATGCAGAATTCGCGTTTGCCACGTCAGGTTTTCTCAGCTGAGTGGAAGCGCCCTAGTGGTGCTGTTGCGGTGACACCTTGGCATAAGTATGTGCAGAGTTTGCTTGCAAGTATGGTGTGGATGTTGAGGCGGCGGCTGATCGAGCTAATGCGTGCAAGAATCACATCAACCGTCAGGTCAGGAAGCTGCATGCAGACACAATTGTTTGTGAATCACTGCAGCACTCTACTTTGAGCCGTTACATCACGCATGTGCACCCTACACATGCTGATGCCATGTGTTTTAAAAGGGCTAGGCCCTTTTTGTGTTCTGGTGCGCCAACGCGTGGTATTGAGTTGCTGATGCGTGTTCGAATGGGCTGTCTTTGCGTGCATGAGCGTACCAGTCGTTATGGCGGCAGCAGAGCTGATTCTAACACAGCATGTCCTGCTTGTGGTCAGGGTGTTGAGTCTTTGTCACATCTGATGTTTGATTGTCCCGCTACTTCTGCTCAGAGGGATACTATGCTTGATGAAATTCGGTCTGTTTTGCGTGATGTTGCTGGCGGCGCTGAAAAATTGCGCAATGTATTGTCGTTGACTGATGCATCCACTAAGTTGTTGCGTTTTGTTTCTGATGATATTTGGGGTAGTAGGGGGGTGTGCCGAGTGATATCTAGGAGCATTGCTGAGTATCTTGTCCAAGCTTGGGATGTGCGTAATAATTGCAAACACAATGGAGCAGTGCTCCCTCTTTCTTCCGCTCCTGAGGGGCGCGGGGCCGATGGCGTTGATGCTATGGCTTAATGGGTAACATGATGATGATGAGCACTGATGGCACTGTGCGGAGGTATCGCCGCCAATGCTGGTGTGATAGGGCGTGTCATGGCTTGTTCGCTCTCAGCCTGCGCCCCAATGCTCAAACAGATGGCTGCGCACTGGTTATGCTTGCTGTTTTCGGTTGAAGTATTGTTGGTGTCCACCATCCCTTGCTGCTGGATACTGGTCAATGTACATCTAAATCCGCTCTTTGACATGCATGTGCAACATATGTTGGTCAGCCAGCAGTACAACAAGCACACCGTGCCTGCAGTACCACACGCTGTGACCCTTCAGCACGCTCGCCTCCATTTGTGTGTCAGTTTTTGTAATACTCGCATCTGTGTACTAATGTCGAGCACCATTTGCACGACGCAGCTGTAGCAATGAGGTCCTGCAGCACGGTGGGCGACTGTGGGCGTACGCAGATAGCAAGCAAAGTGGATACAAGTAAAGATTACTTTAGCCTGCACCTGTGTTGCAGCCTTCATCACTGTGTCACAGCTCCAGGCTGACATGCTGTAGCTTTACTCAGCGAGCCAGCTAACACCGACGTATGGACTCGCCTTGGTCATATGCTGCTTAGTATTTTGTTGGTATTCACAGCTCGTATCTGGCACAGTCAACAGCGATCTTGTTGCGAAATTCATGCGTGCAGAGTTTGTACTGCGAAAGCCTTGTTTGCACACAAACGTGGATTTGCGTATGTAAACAGACTCAGAACGTGACGTTAGTATCATACAAACCTGCTTGATTGCTTGAACTAGGCACTCGCTTTGATTGTGCGTTGCTGCTGTCTAGCTGTCAGGCTGGCAGCTTTGGCCCTGTATACGGTGCTGCAGACGCCTTCAGCTGAATATAGCGTAGCATACAATGAACTTCAACCATGTAATACGCACATAGGGGCTGTCAGGGCCGCATGCAGGCCCTCAGGTGGTACTTGGAGTTGGGCGTTGGAGAGCAGCAGCACGTTGCTGCAGGTTGCTGCGTGAGGCAAGGTTACAGCCACAGCAGCAGCAGGCAGGATGCAGGCAGAGCGCTTGCCTGGCAGGGGGCTCACAGCGCACTACTTCTTCACGTTTGGGTGAGCCGCTGCGTGATAAGCAGTCATGCCAGGTCACCCGACACAGCTGTATGCTTGCAGCCTGGCCTTTCCAGGTAGACATGCATGTACACCTTGCCAGGCAGTGCGCATGTGGTTGGTTGTGCTTCTTTCCTGACGTCCTTCCCTGAGTACGCACATGTCTAATTTGACGCACGTGCTTGTGCTTGCAGTATCGGGAGTGGCAGGGAACTCGGCGCACGTGTGATTACCAAGGCTGTTGTATGATGCGCCGCTGCATGCCGCATGACAGCTTCATGTCTCAATCACCTGACTGCCTGCTGCCGGCGCTGTTGAGGCTGACATTGCTTGCTGGCCAATGTTATTATCGTTGTCCTGCAGGGTGGAGGTGCAGCTGGTTGGTGACCGTAAGAACACGCGCGTGGAGCAGCGCATCCTGCACCTGGATGTGGCTGCACCAGCACTCAAACTGGTGAGAGCTCTCAGCTGCTGCAGTGAACCTGCAGGGTTGGTGTTCTGAATGTCCATATGTCCGGTGTCGAAGAAAGCTTGTCAGCTTCATAAGGTGCAGAGCAGCAAGAGCAGAGATAGCTGAATCGTTGCAGCTGTGTCAGAAGGCGCCCGCATGTTGCAGACATACTGTCAATACTGCTCAACTTTGCTGCATGAGCACCGCGCCTTGTGCTGTAGCGTGGCACGCCAGACAGTAGCATAGCAGCGGCAGCTGGCAGCACTACCTCTGTGCAGCAGCTGTCTTTGCTGCATGCCATACACAACTTGCATGCTTGTTTGCCCAACCCCTCAACCGCAGTGTGTTCTTAAAAGTGACAGCTGTGCAACATGTGTGACGCCTCTGCACCACAGCTGGGCCCTGAACACTCTACCTCCTGCTTGCCTGTGCTGCTGCTTGGCGTTTTTGCTGCTCCAATCTGCTGTTCAACCATGCCAACAGATCCAGAAGGGCAGTGTGCGCGTGTTCCTGCGCTTTGATGCGATCAACCAGATCGTGTTTGATGACGTGGAGCCGCGCAGCGTGCTCATCAGCTGCAGGGATGACAGGAGGTGAGGGGCTTCCTGTGTGAATAATAACGGACTCGAACCAACAACAGCCTGAACTTTACTCCACAGTAGCTGTAGCCAGTCGCACAACATGATTGCTTGTCAATTCAGCTGCAGGGATGACTGGAGGTGAGACTCACCTGCGTTGCTGGCAGCACTCAACAACCTGGCAATGCTGACGCTGCATGCCGCTTTTGTGAGCGACACCGTGCCTACTACGGCACTGGTCGGCTGTACCGTACAACACTGGGTAAATGTTGGGATTGCTGGCCTGCACCCTCACGTGGCTGCTGCTGCTGCCATGCTTGATGCGCGTTTTGTTACATCCTGCCGATCTGCTGCGCAGGTACTTTGTGGTGTTCCAGTCAGCGCTCTCAAGTGGCTGCTGCTGCCGTGTTCCACGCATGTCTTGTCCATCTGCTATCATATCATGATGCAGGTACTTTGTGGTGTTCCAGTCAGCCGAGGACAACCTGGTGTTCAGGACGGCCTGCGCTGACCTGGCAGCGGGGAGGCTCGACATGAACAGGTGGGGGCGCACACTGCTGCTGCTGCTGCATGTAGCATCAGGTACATCCATTCACCTAGCTGCTACAACATCCTCTGAAGTCTGCACCCAGCGGGGGCCGCACACAGTGGCATGCACGGGGAGTGGGGTGCACGCCACTGGCATAACAGCTATGTGGCCACTCACAACGGGAATCGTGACCATAACAATCCATACGGCTGCTGCTGCTGCAGGTTCCAGCGTGCTGTGCTGAAGAAGGGGCAGCTGTTGAAGAGGGGCAAGGCAGGGACCATCTTTGGTGACAGATATGCGGTGAGCATCGGCAGAGGTGCTGGGCGTCAGCTGTCCGGCGAAAGATCTGCATTCAACACAACTACGCTTACATGCAGTTCGGCATCCCTGCGTAATGCACCTTTTTACAAGTACCTATCTTGCATGTTCTGCCACCAGTTGTTGTCTATGCCAGAGTTGCGCTTACCCCGTTCTCGACACACAACAATGCAGCGCAAGCCACACACGGCAGCCGCCGCACATCATCAGGCGTGTAACTTACATCCACACCGACACCTCCTTCCACCTGCCCAGGCTGCTGCCTTACCCCTCTCCTCGTCATCATGTTGACCACTCAAGCCATAAAGCGATAGCACCAACGCCATCCCTCTGCCATTGTGCTTGTACATCCTCACGCCGCACAAGCTGTACATGTATGTTGAAATGCCTGTTAATATCGTTATGACACGTCATACATACTGTTGTACCATGCTAATTCCACTCATTCTGCTTGCCCTGGCTGCTGCTTCATCCCTTGGCTGTCCTGCTTTTCAGATCCTCACGCCGCGCAAGCTGTATGTCCTTCACGGCAAGGTGGCGGTGTTCCCCAGCAACGCCATCAGCTTGGAGGAGGCCACGCCACGCTTCGACGACGCAAAGGGCACCATACACCTCGATGTAAGTGCGGCCGCACCCAGCGCAGGTATTGAGGGGGAGCACGCTAGCTAAGGCACAGACAGCCACCGCTGAACTTGCTCTACACGCAGACGCCCAGCATTGCATGCTGTGTATAAACAAGTGTGTGTGCAATGCACATGCTGGTATGATTGTGGGAGTTGGTGAGGACAGCTGTCTCACTTCACTCCGCACTTTGATGACGCAAAGGGCACCATACACCTCGACGTGAGTGCGGCCTGCAACTATTCTTCCCCCCTTGCCGCATCCAGTGCAGGCCACCCAGTGCACCCAGTGCAGAGTGGGCACGCTGAGGGAGGGACAGACAGCCGCCGCTCTTGACTTGCTTAACGTGCATTTATACACCCAGCATTGCATGCAATGTATCGGCGAGTCTGCATGCGATTGCGTGCTATGATTACCATATGATCCAAGGTGGAAGTTGGTAGTATGGACGGCTGGCCTCACTTCACTTCTGGTGCTGCTTGCTTTGCTGCTGCTGCTGCTGCTGCAGCTTGCCGGCAAGGAGTATGTGCTGCAGGGCAGTGACAAGGAGGAGTCGCAGGACTGGTTCGTGGAGATAGCCAGGGCAGCAACAACCAGGTGAGAAGCAGCCACACAAAACAGGTGCTAGCTAGACAACTGTAGCCTTCTAGTAGATCAGCTGCTGGTGGACTGCAGGATTGCATTTATTTCTGATATCTTTCAACATACTGTGGTTCTGGCTATCCTGAATGAGGCATATGCAGGCACCTCCATGCAAACTTGAAGTTGTTCTGCCTCCCGTGTCTTTGCTGTGTGTGGCTTGGCTTCCTGTACCTGACGAGCCCCTCAGGGGCACGGTGCCGTGCTTTGGTGGGATGACCCCATGTACACCCGCTGCTGTTGACGTGGCCTGTGGTAGCTGACGGCGCATGGTTGTTTTGCATGCCATCCAAGAATGCAAACGGATTACGTGCGCCCTCACCTCCACCTCTCAGTATTGTTTTATTGCGCTGTGTCCAATGCAGGGTGCCGATCCCTCAGCGGGTTGATGCTAGTGCTGAAGATGTAGCTGGATAGCTGACAGTGTGTTGATTTTGCTGCGGTGCTTTGTTGCAGGGTGGCCAACGCTTAGGGGTCGACACACCTGCTGCTTTCGTAGCCTATGGGACCAGACGATTTGTTGTTGTCCTGTGTGGTTTTCAAATGCAGGGTGCCCATCCTTCAGTGTGATGACGCTGCTGCTGAGGATGTGGCGTGTGGTAGCTGACGCTGTTTTGTTGTTTTGCATGCCATCTACGATGGCCTACGTGTAACCCCAACCGCTTATGGTTGTTTGTGTTGTGCTGTGTCCAATGCAGGGTGCCCATCCTGCAGTGGGATGACGCCACTGCTGCCAGAATGCATGCAGAGGCGGAGCAGCAGGCAGAGGATGAGCAGGATCAAGAGGAGCTGGAGATGCCAGGTGCGCTGGCTGATGTATGATCTTCATGTTTGCTGCAGCACCTTTCATGTTTTAATATATACAGCAACTTCGGGTCTCCTGAATGAGCCAGTGCGGTGGCTGTTGTTCCAGCCCCTCTCACTTCAGCTGCCACTCACTATTTGCAGCATGCATGTCAACTCACTCTTTTCCGCACCTCATCTCCCTGCGTGCAGCGTCTGCAATGCGCCAGGGCGGCGGTGGTGGCTTTTCTGCCGGCGGCAACAAGAGCCCGCTCACTGCAGCCTCCTCTCGCACTTTGCATCATTTATCTCAACTCACACTTTTCAGAACCTCATCCGCACCTCCTTGCCCTGCTTGCAGCATTCTCGATGCGCCAGGGTGGTGCTGGTTTCTCTGCCAATGGCAACAACAGCCCTTCTCACTTCAGACTCCTCTCACAATTTACATCATTCATCTCAACAATCTCGACTCACACTTTTCCGCGTCCCTGCTTGCAGCGTTCTCAATGCGCCAGGGCGGTGGTGGATTCTCTGCCAGTGGAAACAACAGCCCCTCTCACTTCACCTCGCCCGATGACTGGCAAGACGAGGAAGCACCAGACCACCACCTGGACACATCCGAATCCCAGGACCTAAACCACCTTGGCGTCACTAACAACAATAACAACAGTCGCCATGCCAGCTCCTGCCCTGGGGGCAACTGGCGCAGCCAGAGTGGCCAGCAGCAGCAGCAGCAGCAGCAGCAGCAGCAGGGAATGCAGGGCAGGGCACCTGGCCAAATGCAGCAGCTGCAGCAGCGGCAGAATTCTCTTGGGGGCCAGCGCAGCGATGGCCAAGGCATCGGCAGAGGTGTGTTGGGAAGCTTCAGTGGATCAGGTGGCAGTTACGTTGATGCTGCCGGTAATGTTATAAAACTGGGTTCGGGTGCTGCACGGCCACTCGGCAGCAGCAGCAGCGGCAGCGGCAGTGGGGCTCGAGGGCTGCGCCGCACTTGGAGTGGAGCTTCGAGTAGCAGAGCAGGAGTTGCAGCGGTGCCGAATCTGCAGCAGCAGCGGCCACTCAGCTATCAGGGGGGTAGTGGGGGTGGGAGTCCAGAGCGGCGTGGGGGGTATTATGCAGGGAGTGACACGCAGTCGAATGCAAGCACGCCACGGTCTGCGCAGGGACGCAGCGGTGGCAGCAATGCAGCACCTGCATACCAGCCAAACAACCAGCAGCAGCAGCAGCGCCAGATGCAACAGCAGCAGCAGCAGCAGCAGGATGAGGAGTACACTGATGAAGCAGAAGAGGCTGCTGCAATGGTTGGCACGCTCGGGACGATCTACGAAGCAGCAGAAGGGTCAGATCTAGATCATTCCCAGCCGAATGCATCAGGAGAAGAAGGGGGCGTAATCCCTGAGGAGGATTATGCGGCAGATGACGCAATGGTGGCGCCAGCAATGCAGCCACGTCAGCAGCAGCAGCAGCAAGTGGCAGCAGCGCGGCGTGTAGTGCCGCCCGCTCCTCCGCTGCGGCTATCTAAGCTGCAGGCTAGAGGCCAGTCACAGCAGCAGCAGCAGCAGCAGGTTCGGCCAGCGCCGGCTGCTGCAGCAGCACGCAGGCAATCCGCAGGCAACAGCAGCAGCTCGCCAACAGCCCAGCGTAACAGCGGCAGCGGCAGCAGGCGCATTGCCCCTGCTGCTGCCATTGCTCCTGAGGCAGCACAACTAGCAGCAAACCGCACCAGCCGGCAGCAGCAGCAGCAGCAGCAGCAGGCTGCAGGCGGTGCCAGCTCAGACGAGTTTTTTGCAGAGTTTGATGCTGATGACGAATACACGCAAGAGGAAAGCGGGGATGTCCTGAGTGCAGAAGAGCAGGAGGCAGCATCAGCAGGGTTAGGCCTCACGCCTGGTGCTGACAACGACAACGTAACAAACGGCCATCTGTCGGCTGCACGCTATGCGGCACATGGGCGTTCACCGTCACCTGAACACACAGCACGCAGCGGCAGCGGTAGTGGCAGCAGCAGGGGGAGGACAGGTGGCAGTCCAAGCCGCAGGAGTGCCGCAGGGGGGTCCCCAAAAGCCACATCAGCTGCATTAGCTGCTACTGGAGGGTTTATGTCTCCGGGAGCCGAAGTAGATATGGAAGCCCTGACAGAAGCAGTGACAGGCCGCATCGCACAACATGCGTCGATGCGTAGTGCAGCCAGTCACCAGCACCACAGTATGTTAGGGCCGCTGCCTGCTGGCAATCTGAGCAGCAGCGGAGCTTATGGGATGCAGTACAATCACCCTGGCAGCCCGCAAGCAGTAGCAGCAGCAACAGTGCAGGGTCAGATGTATCAGCAGCAGCAGTATGTGCAGCCGTATGCATTCTCGCCAGTGCCTGGGATGGGCAGCCCATATGCCCTGCCAGCACCTGGAGTGCCTTGCGCTAGTCCTGGCAGCAATGGCTTGCAATCTGTCGGTCTGTACTACCCACCACAACAACAACCAGCAGCAGCAGCAGCAGCAGCAGGGGTGGGACCTGCTGGGTCATCTCCTTCCCACCCTGCACATCCGTACAGCCATGGTATAGCAATGCATAACGGCAGCAGCAGTACCAGCGCCAGTCCGGTAGCACAGCAGCACCCCGGTAGCCCTTACGCCAATCCAGCGCAGTACTACGGAAGCAGCTACAACCCTGCTGCTGATGCTGGCGGCTGGAACGGCGCATTCGGAACGCAGCCACACACCATTACAGCAGGATCCAGTGCTTTCACAAGCACTGGCAGTCCCAGACGGACTGTAAACTGGGGCAGCAATCCGGGGGTGGTTAGTACGAGTGGATCAGGGTCTGGTGCAAGGCAGCTTGACAGCAGCAGCGGCTGGGGGCGCAAGTCCCTTGCAGGGCTTTACACTACAGGGAAACAGCGCGCTGCTGCTGCTGCTGCTGGGGCTAGCGGGAATGGCAGCATCCTTGGGAGTGCAGCAGCAACAGCTGCTGGTAGGCTGTCCTTCATGCCTGGCGGCAGTAGTCCAGTCAATGGCAATGCAGCAGCTCGGAGCAGCATGATAGCAGCATCAGCGGCAGCAGCAGCCAACGGCAGCCGACCGAGCACCGCTGCAGGCGGCAGCAGCAGCAGCAGCACCAGCGGTGTTGTGAATGCGGAGTATATCATACCATCCGTGATGCGGGTGATTGTGGGCTGTCCAGAGGGTGTTGAGCTTGCGGCGAGGCTGCGGGGGCATCAGGATCTGACGCCTCATCAGCGCTGCTTGGCACTGATGCGCTGGGCGTTTGGCGTGTATGGACAACTGCCAGAGGAGGCACGCACGGTAAGCAAACTGGCAACAGATAGGGTGTTCAGCTCCGGGTGAATATAGTGTTCTGTTCTTACTACTGATTGGCTTGCTATCTCTGCAAACTTTGATGTGTGTGTTGCTGTGGGTGTGTGGAAGGGTCAAGAGTTCTTGATTGGGGTGTTGCGTTGTGATGGAGTTGCATGATGTTCAGGCCGAGTCGCGTCAGCAGGACGTGACACAATACACTGCACTTGGTTTGGCGCTGGGTGTGTATGATATGCTCAGGTGCTGATGTAGTACGCAGGTGTGAGGAGGTATGCACAGCATCCCCGAGGTTCTCTGCTCTGTTCACCCTACTCACCACGTTTGATTGTCCCCGTCTGCAATTACCACCCACACGCTGCTGTCTCAAGCTTAAGCCCAGTTGGTGTGTCGGATGTGTGGGGCATGCTCAGGTGCTGATGTGGTACGCAGGTGTGAGGAGGTACGCGCAACATCCTCGAGGTTCTCTGCCCTGTCCACCCTACTCACCAAGTTTGTTTGCCCCCGCCTGCAACCACCACAAACACCCTGCTGCTGTCAGGCCATCCCTGCGGGCCGCAGCCTCCAGCTGCCCTGTTATGCATATGATACACTCTCTATCGAGTCATATCAAACAAGTTTGTTTGTGCCCGCCGGTTTGTCCGCGCCTGCAACCACCACCCTGCACAACCCTGCTGCTGTCAGGCGATCCCAGCTGGCCCCAGCCGCCAGCTGCCCTGTTATACATATCACACTGTTCATCATTTCAATCTGTTGAACATGTTGGTTTGTCCCTGCCTGTTTGTCTGCGCCTGCGCCACACACTGCTGTCAGGGCATCCCTGCTGGCCCCAGCCGCCGGGATGCACGGCACCTGCAAGGTTCCTGCCCTGTTATACATAGAATGCACCCTACATCATGGTCAACAAGTTTGTTAGTTGCCGCCTGTTTGTCTACACCTGCGCTACACCCTGCTGCTGCTGTCAGGCTATCCCTGCGGGCCCCAGCCGCCACAACTTGAAGACGTGGGTCACTCCAGACCTCAACGGTCTCATGAGCAGCATCTTCCAGGCACAAACACTGCACCAGCAGCAGCAGCTGCAAGCACACTGGCTACTGCAGCAGCAACAGCAGCAGCAGCAGCAACAGGGCAGAGATAGCCCTGGTTTGCAGCAGCAAGGGTCCCCCTGGAGTGGAAACTCCAACCAGATGACTCCAGAAGTGCTGAACGCAGCAGCAGCGTTACTAACAGCTTTGAACGCAGCAGGTGCCATGTCATCGCCTTGGCAGCAGGTTTTAGGCGGTTCGGCAGGGTTTAATCCGCTGCTGCTGAAACCTGGCTTGCTGAACCTCATTGGCGGCGGTTTGGGCGGGCAGGGTGCGGCGCTGCAGCAGCTGCTGGCGGCGTTAGCAGCCGCTGCGCCATCTGCAGCAGCGAACGCTGTGAATGCAAATGCGCCAAATGCAGCAAGCAGCACAGCTAGCAAGGGCAGCTTGTCATCAGCAGCACAACGTCAGCAGAGCCCCAAACACAAAGGCAGTAGCAACAGCAATGGGCCAGTGCTGCGCCGTAAGTGTAGCCGATGTCATCGCTCTTACCAACTACATGAGCAAGAGCAGCAGCAGCACCACGCTGAAGACGCAGCTGAAGATGTAGAACAACAGCACGCAGCCAAGCAGCAGCAGCAGCACTTCAAGCTACAGCGCAGCTACTCCGTAAGCAGCAGCAGCACTGCATGCAGCAGTGAAGCAGAGGGTGACACCTGCAGCTGCTGCCAGCTGCAAGCACACCAGCAGCAGCAGCAGCAGCAGCGTAAAGCAAATGCGCCACCTAGCTGCAGCAACATATGTGCCCTGATGAACCCTAACCTCAACATCACGGTATGGCTGAAGGAGAGTCAGCTCGCAGCAGCAAAAGCAGGAACATTGGACAGAGAGGGATCTGATGCGTCAGCAGGAGCAGCGCAGAAGCATCGCAGCCATCGGCTGCATGGCAGGTGCAGCTTCACATGTGACAACCCTCTCTTTCAGTTGGACCATGCAGCGGCAGTAGCAGCAGCAGGGTCAGCATCAACCCAGCGAAAGAGTGCTGCTGCAGTGGATCAGCAGCAGCAACTAGTAAGAGATGGCAACGTGCTGTTGACAGCAGTGCGGGTTGGCGGCAGCAGCAGCAGCAGCAGCAACCGAAGCAGCAGCGATAGCATCAACTACCGCATTGCAGGTCGCAGCAGCAGCAGCAGCAGCTCCACACCGCTCAGGTAAGCACCTCACCTTCGGCCTCTCTTGCATGCACCTGTACATGCCCACCAAAGGGGCTGTCTGCGACATGCTGTATGACTTCATACTGCAGCAGCAAGGCACCCGCAACACCGCAATCACCTGCAATAGTAACGCAGTGTTACAAAGAATAGCCTGCATCTCGCAACAAAGGCACACAAGCCTTTCCTCTGTGTACACATACGCCCTCTGTGTTGAGTACATTCTGCAAGATGTTGCTCATCAATCAAAGCCTGCACATCTTTTGCACCTGCAGATGTTCCGCCTCCTGCTACCTATCTCCTGCAGCTGCTGAGACGATCTGCCAGGCAGCTTCCACAGCAGCCGCTGCTGCAGCTGCTGCTGTGCGCTCCGCTGTGCTCACACTGGATTCTGACGAGCCAGGCATGCCGCCTTCCTACGCTGGTGAGCTGAGCTGTACTTGCTTGTGTGTGAAGGTTCAATCAAAATATCACCATTGTTCAGAATGGGGGTGAGCCCGCTTGAAGTAGATCCCCATGGATTTTTCGCGGCAACTGGAGTATTGCACTGGAGTAGCACCCTTTGGGCTGTCCAACTTGTTTGTGGCGTTCAGCGAAACCAAGGGGTACAACATGGGCTTCAGCTTGAGTGCAGTTCTCAGCCAGACCTGATATTTCTGTGTGAGTGAGCATCTGACAATTTCTCGACATACACGCCTGCACGTAGCTACACAACACACCCAGTGCAGCGCCACATGTGACCAGCTATGCATATGGGTTTTTCAACTGCCTAATGATGCTGCTGCTGCTGCTGCTGCTGCTTGCATTGCCCTGCACTCGCAGCCAGGCCGAGTCGCCCTCACTCCATAGAGTCGCTAGTGAGCAGGGTGCAGGCGGGTGACCTGGACGCTGCAGGCTTTGTGGAGACAGTAGCGGCAGGCAGAGCAGGGCCCCTGCTGCGGCCTGCAGCCAGCCTGTACTAGCAAAGATACATGAATGCGGCGCTACATACAAGCTGTTGCAGCACTGCTGTGGCGGCCTCTGGCCAGTGACTGGCTTGACACTACAGCTGGTGTTATAGGTATCACTGGCAAGATCAGTTGCGGCATTGAGACAGTCGCGGCAGGCAGAGCAGGGCCCCTGCTGCGGCCTGCAGCCAGCCTGTACTAGCAAAACTGATTGCGGCGGCACGGCGCTACACATCGGCTGTTGTAGGATGCTGCACTGGCTTGACAGTAGCTGGTGTTATAGGCGTTGGTGGCAAGATCAGTTGTGGCGTTGAGACAGGAGCGACAGGCAGAGCAGGGCGCCTGCTGCGGCCTGCTGCCAGCCTCTACTAGTGAAGCTGATGATGGCTGCACGGCGCTACACATAAGCTGTTGTAGCATGGTACACTGGCTTAACGCTAGCTGGTGTTGCTTGTGCACTGCCGAGATCAGCTGCTGCGTCGAGACAGTCGCGGCAGGAAGAGTGGTGCTCCTCCTGAAGCCAGCGGCCAGCCTGCACTGCAGGCTAATGATAAAAGGGATGCAGTGGCGTAGACGCTGATGTGGCACGCTACAATTGGATGACAGGGCCAAGGGGGCTGTGTGTGCTGGCAGCACTGACAGCGCCACTGGTGGTTGCTGCGTTGAGGCAGCAGCAGCAGCAGGCAGAGCGAGGCCCTGCAGAGTTTCACAGCCAACTTCTATACTGGGCTGACAGGGGCTTAGGGTTGTATGTGCGGGCGCTGAGTTTGGATGCAGGATGCGGTGTACGATCTTGCTTTGTACATGTAGTGCTGCTGCAGCCAGCCAGCTGCAGCTGCTGTGTTGGAAAACAGCCTGCCGCAGAGTATATATGCCATGCAAGGCATCTGCGTGCACTGCGGGGGCGGGGGGGGGGGGTAATCATGGTGTACTGCATGCTAGTGCCGCATCCTTTACGTATGTATACATGGCATATGTATTGCCATGTGCATAAATACATAAGCGTTGGTGCAAGCGCACTGCAACAATCTGTTGCTCATGGGGACTGCGCACGGAGGACACAAGCTCCTCACTTCCTGGCAGATAACATGCATGGCTTGTATGTTTCAAGCTCGTCATATCTTTGTAGGGGAAAGGTGGCAGCAGGCAAACTTGGCATTGCCACTGGCAGTGGCACCACTGCCCCGTTCCCAGCTGGGTGCTTGTTGCATGCAACTGTCGCTCTGCGGAGAGCAGAATGTACCAGGACTCGTCCCGCATCTTGCTCGTATGTTGCACAATTACGTGCATCAACGCGTTTGGCTAAGGGTCTGCTTGCTGGTGCGCGCAATTAATCTGTCTAACAGACGATGACATGGTGGGGCATGCATCGCCAATGCATGACGCAGTGGCGCTGGCGTGACCGTTATAACTGTGTAACAGACGCGTGGCTGGGTACTGCTCAGCTGTGCTGGTGTATAAGGTCTGCAGTGTAAGCGTATAAGTTGCACATTTCTTTGCCTGTGTAGAGGGTAGCTGCACCAAGTGCAAACACCAGTCGTTGGGCACCATGCCATCTTGTTGAGCAACTTGCTTTCCTGGCAGGTCTAGGGTTGCATCCTCTGCTCGTTTGGCAGCACGCGAGCATAACGGACATGTTTCGTTTATACATAGTAGCCAAGTTTAGAGCGAGCTAGATGTCACGAAGCAAAGTGCTGGGCCTGTACCGGGCACTACTGCGTGAAGCAAAGCAGATGCCAACCGAGAACCGAAGGTGAGAGGTTCAGCACTCAGATCTCATCAATATGAAGCGCACTAATGCTGAAAGCGGACATGTGCTCCTTGCCAGCGTACACTTGCTGTGAGTGCATCAGCTTCAAACTGCTAGCTGTGCTACTGCTGCTACTGCTGCCCGTCACTGCTGACCATGCTTAGCAGCTGCACTGGCTGGCTGCCCATAACCGTTGCTCATGAACAGGCGTGTGCCACGCTAAACGCGTGTGACTCATGCTGCTTCTGCTTGACTGCCTGTGCAGGCAGTTTGTGAAGCTGAAGGCACGCGAGGAGTTCAGGAAAGCTGCAGCGCTGGCAGACCCCCAGGCGGTTGAGTTTAGCATAGCACTTGCAGAGACGCAGCTGGAGAATGTGACGCGGCAGCGGCAGCTGCTCAATGAGCTGCGTGATGAGGGCAACCTCAAGGGTCCAAAATAACATGTCATATCACATCAATGTTGTTATTTTCATTTTGTTTTGTTTGTACAGTGGACAACGCTGCATCTGCATGCCGCATCCCGGATGAGGCTCATACTTCTAAGGATTTAAGAAAAAACGCATCGTTGACTGCGAGACTGCAGCGTACTGCGATCTGCATCCTGCTTGTCAGTGTTTGAGCTTGCTTGCTGGTACTGGACGTTGCCTCACACTGTGACGGCTGGTCGACGGCCACTCTTGAAACAGTCAGGGTGTTGAGATGCTATACGGTTACACCAGGAACAACGTCACACAGCAGTTTGAACAATCAGCATCACCAACAATCAGCAGCAGCAGCAGCAACAGCAAGCGCAACAGCAGGCACAGCAGCAGCAGCAGCAAACGCAACCGCAGGCACAGCAGCAGCAGCAGCAAACGCAACCGCAGGCACAGCAGCAACAGCAGCAGCAGCAGCAGCGTGTAATTGCTGCTACAGCAGCAGGAACGCCGCTGCTGCACGAGAGCCAGAACGGCTTCCGTCCCAAGCGCAGCTGTGCTGATCACCAGAGTGTGCTCAGTGAGTTGTTGGGTGGGAGGAAAGCTGAGGGGAAGGATTCTTATGTGCTGTTTGTTGACACCTAAAAGGCTTTCCCAACAGTGTGGCTTGATGGGCTCTTTCAAAAGCTGTGGGACAAGGGTGTGCGTGGAAAGATGTTCCGTGTACTCTACAACTTGTATCAGGGTGCACGCCGTGTGGTGTCTCACGAAGGTCATGTCACTGAGAGCTTCACATGTGACCTTGGTTTGCATGAGGGCGATGTTATTTCCCCACACTGTACCTGTACTTCATTGATGATCTGCTGCATGAGGTGCATGCAAAGCACCCTGGAATCACCCTTATGGGCCCTTGTGACGAACCTGCTGGTCAGGTTGTGGCAGCCATGCAGGCTGATGACTTTGTTGCTGTGTGCGGATCTCTGGCTGAGGTTCAGGCTGTGGCTGCAACAGTTTATGAATACAGTTGTAAGTGGCGGTTCAAGCTGAATAGCTTGAAGTCTGCTGTCATGCATGTCTCACCAGCTAGACAGCCCAGCCAGTTGGCTGACTCTGGCATCATTTGGAATGGTGTGCCTGTGCCTGTTGTATCAGAGTACTGCTACCTTGGCCTGTGGTTCAACAATGCCTGCAACTGGAATACGCACTTTGAGAAGATGTTGGCAAAAGTGCATCGTGTGAAGGGTGGGCTCATGCCAGTCTGGAAGAGCCGGCTCATCAGCGTGGAAGTAAAGCGTATCATTCTGCTGACATGCATCCGCCCAATTGTTGAGTATGGCAGTGAGGTCTGGTTCCCGTCAACTGCAAGGCAACTACAACAGATTGACAAAGTGCAGACTGACATCATCAAGTGCTCAATGCGTTGTGGCAAGGAGCGTCCTTGCACTTCACTTGTTCTGGCTGAATGGGGTGTGAAGCCATTGCACATGTGGCTTCATCAGAGGGCGATGGAGTATTACTTTAGGGTCCAGCGTATGCAGAATTCGCGTTTGCCACGTCAGGTTTTCTCAGCTGAGTGGAAGCCCCCTAGTGGTGCTGTTGCGGTGACACCTTGGCATAAGTATGTGCAGAGTTTGCTGTGCAAGTATGGTGTGGATGTTGAGGCGGCGGCCGATCGCGCTAACGCGTGCAAGAATCATATTAACCGTCAGGTCAGGAAGTTGCATGCAGACAGAGTTGCTTGTGAATCACTACAGCACTCTACTTTGAGTCGTTACATCACGCATGTGCACCCTACTCATGCTGATGCCATGCGTTTCAAAAGGGCCAGGCCATTCTTGTGTTCTGGTGCGCCAACACGTGGTATTGAGTTGCTGTTGCGCGGGGCCGATGGCGTTGATGCTATGGCTTAATGGGTAACATGATGATGATGTATTGAGTTGCTGATGCGTGTCCGAATGGGTTGTCTTTGTGTGCATGAGTGTACCAGTCATTATGGGGGTAGCAGAGCAGATACTAACACAGCATGTCCTGCTTGTGGTCAGGGTGTTGAGTGTTTGTCACATCTGATGTTTGATTGTCCTGCCACTTCTGCTCAGAGAGATACTATGTTTGATGAGATTCGGTCTGTTTTGCGAGATGTATGTGGTGGCGCTGAAAAATTGCGCAATGTGCTGTCATTGACTGATGCATCCACCAAGTTGTTGCGTTTTATTTCTGATGATGTTTGGGGTAGTAGGCGGGTGTGTCGGGTGATATCTAGGAACATTGCTGAGTATCTTGTCCAAGCTTGGGATGTGCGTAATAATTGCAAACACAAAG
>CADDIJ020001751.1:0-10853 GCA_902809745.2 Tetradesmus lagerheimii | reverse complement strand
GTCTACCTTACACCGAAAATAGAGAGAATAATCAGTCTGCTTTCCGCCTCCCCAGTGGGTGAGGCGCGGTTGCCGATGCCGAAAGGTATGGCTTACAAGGAGTGATTATTATTATTATTATCAACACACCACATAACAAAAAATCTGATTGCAAAAGAAGAGCGCTAATCATCATGAATCATCATCAACAACATCACCCATCCAGGTATAGCTAGTGCCCCTAGAGCCCCCACGCAGTGTAAACGAATGGGAATAAGCCGTCGCTGATCTAGCGCGCCCACAACTGCATGCTAGTGCCGCATCCTTTCGCAACAGCATGCCAGCCGTCCGATGAGCAATGCACAGCCAGCAGTACAGCAGCACGCACATAGACAAGGATACACAATGAGCAGTGTTGCTCACATTGGTTGAACGGCCTTTCTATGTGGCTGGGTCAGCACTGCCCCAACTGCTGCCTGGCAATGGTGGCAAAAGTACATTCGAGCTGCTCAACCGCTCTTCACAACTGCCTCACACACCGGCCACCCAACGAACGCAGCCTTGTACAAAACCCCCGCGCAGATTTGGAAGCCAGCCGATGGACTGATGCTGCAACAGCCTACACAGGAGTGCAATCGACAGGTGCCAGTGTCTGTTGCCAAATAACGCAACAAGCAAAACACTGTGAAAAGTCATCTGGTGGGGCAGCGCACAGAGGTTGGGGATCAACGTGTGACCCTTCGTCCGATGAGTGACGTCAGCAAACCCAAAAACCACAAGACACGCCTAGCAGCAGCAGTGGCAACACCAGCCAGCCAAACCCTGGATTGGCTACCGTTAACCCTAAAACTTGTCATGCCATGAACCCTGGTTCCATGGTGGTAAACCCCACAATGAAAAAAAAAACACCCCCTTGCAGGAAGGACAGCTGCAGAGGCATATGCGGGCAACAACGCCTCTGCAGCTGCCGTCTCCGCAACGGTTGAGCGGTCACCAGCCTAGCTAGGACAATCCGCAAGCAACACAGATCCAGCGCCCCCACATCCTTGAATTGCCGAGATGCATTGAGTTGTGGGGTTGTGCAAGCGCCTTCTTGGATCAGCATAACACTAGAATGTGCACGGCAAAACAACAATGGCAAGTTTGGGCCAGGAGCCTCAAAACGACTTCTGATGCAAATGCTGACTCGGGCATGGCCCGGCCAAAGCAAAGTTTGCACGGCAGCACAGCAGCAGCAGCAACCTGCCGCGCATTCGTGAACAAGCCCACTTGCATGCAAACACCCGCTTGTGGATGCATTGGTGTACAGTTAGCAGGCTGGCTTCGCATGGTGCTTCGGCTGTCGCCGTTCTTTGCAGTGCAGCAAACCATACCTACATGCACCGCAGCTTGCCAGGCTCCTCGGGCAGCTGTCGCAGCTGCTGAGCTGAACCACCAACAAAAAAAGTACAAGTCAGCCATGCACCTGCACAGAGGCACCACCTGCCCAGCAGCCACTGCATGTCAGCAGCGCAGCATGGCTGCTGTTATGCAGTGCGAAAGGCAGCGGAAGCACACAAACCTCGGAAGATAAGCCACCATCCAGCTACAGCCACCCACCGTCATCCATAAGCACACCATCAACATGCCGTACTGATCAGCTAACATACAAACAGAGCGTCTCGCAACACTTGAACGCACTCCTGTTGAAGGGAGTGCCGAAAACAGACCTTGAAGCAAGCTACGGGCAGCCCTGTGTTGCTTCTGCTCTGCTGATCGCAGGGCATCTTCATTGCTGATGCGTCCAACAATGCTCCTGACGAGAGAATAAGCTTGCTCGCTGAGCAATGCATGCATTGTGCGGACCATGGTTGCGTGCAATGCACAGCAACATGAGCCGCTGCTAGCTGGTATGCTCACCACACTATAAATAACGTGAGTGACGTCCGCAGCTGCGCAAGGCATGCAGTACAAAGATATGTCACTGTGCGCAGACATGCTGCTGCCAACATGAGGGGAACTGGCATCAACATGTACCTGATTGAAACAGCACTGCATCAGCCTGATGCTGACAGGACACAGACAGATCTGCACACCAGAAAACGCATAGACTGCAGATGTACATGAGCCAGCCCGCCTGCTGCAGGGACAACTGCTTGCATGGGATGACGCAGCCAATGCATGCAGCCAAACAACAGTGGCATCCAAATGGCATGAAAACGATCGGCCATTCATGGCAGCCAACCTGCTCTCAAAACATGAGGCAGCAATGCATTGCAGATCGCAAGCAACACGCGTAACACAGTTTTAGCAGGACATAGGCAGGCGCCCTGTCAGCCTGCCTACAAGCCCTGATCCCGTTCCTAAAACGCCCGTTTCACTGCTCAAACAGGCAGCGCAACAAGCAAACACTTGCTGTGCGCCTGGCCAGCACGCGCAGAAGCAGCATTGCAATGCAGCAAGGTCGCACAGGCGTGCTGAGATGTGTGTCTACACAGCTGCAGCGACAGCGCTGAGCAGTTCCTGTGCCTGATTGGATTCAAAACAAACCAGGGTGCCCTTTCACATAACACGAAATGCCAGAGCACCAACTGAGTGGTATTGCATGCTTGGACCTTGCACACATACTCTCCACTGACCACTTTTCTTTTTTTCTTTTTTCTTGAACAAGCAACACACGTGCAGCATACAGCAATCAGGGCCTGTAAGTGAGGCAGCTGCGTTGCATAGACGCAACAGCTTGCAGCACACTGCACCATCGGGACGTCAGGCTGAAAGTAAAGGCCACACACCCACAGCCACAACACGCACAACGCAACCGAAACACAACAGGGGAAACACCGGCAGGTGACATTCACTGCCTGCAAACACATGAGGGAGCCTCTGGGGGTTCGCAATCTGGGCGCTCGTTTCTGTCAACATGCATAGAACAGCCGCAGCACACCGCACATAACAAGCGACAAGCATGTTCACAGAGGACCAGCAGACAGCAGCACCTACTGTCCGCAACAATCAGTCACAAGCTGTTGCGTCAACAACCAAACTTGGCAACGGCAGGATGTGTGGCAAGCGCTGGCAGAGAAAAGTGTCGGAGGCCACTCACCGGGGTTCAGAGCATCGCCAGGGTGACAGATGCATGCTAAAGTTTGCGCAACCATCTGAACCATTTACCGTCATCAGACCACGAAACTACACCATCCCGCCAACCATATCGCATACGCTCTATGCTGCATGCTGTGCAGGAGCTGAGCCCTCATCACAATCCACACATGCCCTGTCACACCGCAGCCAGACAGCAGTGATAGCGCGAGGCACAGCACACGCACTTGCTGTGCAGCAGCCAACCACCAATCATCTTGCAATCACAGCAGCATTAAAAGCTGCCGTGACAAGCTCCCGAAAACAGATCAAAGAGAGCAGCATGCCAATGCATGCAGCGCTGTCACAGCTGTACACAGCAATGCAACAGCTGTACACAGCAATGCAACAGCTGTACACAGCAATGCAACAGCTGTACACAGCAATGCAACAGCTGTACACAGCAATGCAACAGCTGTACACAGCAATGCAACTGCTGTACACAGCAATGCAACTGCTGTACACAGCAATGCAACTGCTGTACACAGCAATGCAACTGCTGTACACAGCAATGCAACTGCTGTACACAGCAATGCAACTGCTGTACACAGCAATGCAACTGCTGTACACAGCAATGCAACAGCTGTACACAGCAATGCAACTGCAGGCTGTTTGATTGTCAAAGAGAGCAGTGCTCTGCTGCTTAGGACAATAGCGCTGCCAGAAGCAACCAAACGCGCACAAACCTGCGCAGCCAGGCCGCACGTTGTTGCACCACACAAAAAAGCAGCAAATACAGCGCAGCAGCTCAGCAGCATGCGTGGTGCTGAGCGGTGAGGCACTCCAACTAGCAATACATGTGCCTGCAATTGGATTTTTGGTACAACTAGCCCATGAGCATGCAGGACAGCACGTGCATGAGCAAAAAACCCCGTTCCGTGACACCCGCACGCCTCTCCTTGTCATAAAGATGTCCTGCCCCAAACATACACATCTGCACGCCGCCCACAGCGCATGTATCCCCTCCAGAACACCCAGAACCCACCACAAGCCGTCCCGTCATGCACTTGCTGCAAGCAAGAGCCCCCACACAACAAAGCCTGGCGCATGTAAGTGGCCATCTAGCACACACTATGCATGCTGAGAATGCATGCCGGGACTGCGCACCAAAGCACGGAAACCATTGCAAGGCATGTGCAGACGCAGGCCCTTACGCTGTCCAGACAACTGCATCAAACAATAACCGTGCCTGTGCCACAGCAATGATGTTTCAGCTGCGCGGTGTGCTGTGCGCGCGTTGCAAAGCGCAACAGCACTGCATCTGGCTAGTTGTACAGGGCCAGCACAAGCACCTGCTAGTGCTGGCTTTGCCGTTGCCCGCTGCAAAACATGCAGCACCTCACACATCTGAAAATGAAAGACCAGACAAAGAATCTAGCACACTGTGCCACTGGCAATGTCCTTTTTGCTGTACGAGCATCGATCCACAACAAAACCTGCAACAACATTGTGACCACCTACATGGCATGCAGCATTGCCTGCAGCCATTACGCAATGCAGCCCGCCTTTGCGCAGTACTTGCTGGGACTACAAACTTCACATGTGATGGTCACTGGCGCAAAATGCCCCATACGAGCACGCCAGGACCCCAGACACTGTTGTATAATGGTTATATAACAAAGCGGGCTGAAGCTAAAAAAAAGCCACCACATTGTCGCATCGCACATTTCAGCAGCGTCAGATTCGCACAAGGCTCTGGCCTGCTGACATCTGCAGTGTGTTATGCAATGCCAAAAGGCCGCCCAGCAGGGCTTGATTGAAGTGCTCGCAAGGTAGGTGTCAAATGCAGCAGTCAAACTTGCATGTGGCCATACCAAGTGCGGCAGATGCTGAGCTGCTAACGCAACACTCTGCTGCACCCAGCTGCTGCACGCACGAATGACGTCCACCGGACACTTCACCAAACACTGGAGCTACATGACTGGCCACGCACGGCCTTGACATGCATTCAAACGCCACGCATCGTACGTCATTGTACATGCTACATGTGTGGACCGGTGGCACCGTGCCTCGTCACCCTTGCTAACTCACCGCATTGTCCAACGTTCCTGCAGTTTCTTCCCCAGCACAATCACCCACCTAGCTCAACCAGCTATGCCACCAACAGCTAACCGACAACCGCACAACCTGTGTTGGCAGCCCGAGTGCCATGAACATCAGAACAGCTCAGTACAGCACCTGTACTGTCTCCTTTCACGTGCAGTGTGCAGGTGGTGTGCAGGCACAACACGCTGACAATCATGCCCTAACCCCCCCTTCCCTGCCATCCAACACCCCTACAATTCACAAAGAGATGACACAATGCGGACATGACAAGACAAGCTACAGCAGCTGATGCAGCAGATGTGCCACAGAGTGTGGCACAGCTACTGCCACGGCTGAAAACTAACCCCGGCGAGCACACAGAACGCTGCAGTTGAACATGCCAGCAGCACAGCAACAGCTCCGCAGCATGCTCGCCGCAGAACTGGCAGCCATAAGTTTACTGCACACCTGACAATGCAGCATCGCAGCCTGCTGCCGGGCGAAAAAAAAGAAAGAAACGGCGTCCGCACAGCCGGCCTGCATACACAAAACTGCTGCCAGCAGCTGCTGCAATCTTACAGGCTGCTGCTGGTAGCTGCTGCGCACACCTTACAATGGTACATCACCGCCACCCGGCAGCTCTCCTAACTCGCCGCAACCTCCTGCTGCTGCTGCTGCTCACGAGGCGTGCAGGCATCATCGCCTGCAGGCGAGTCAGCTGCTGCTGCTGCCACTGCAGGCTTGTTCGTGGGTGTTGCACCCCGGCCGCTGCCACCACCACCACCACCATCTCTGTTGGCATCACTACCAGCTCTGCTGCCTGGCCTACTGTGGCTGTTAGGCCTGCCCCTGGGGCCTCTGCTGCTGCCCATGCCCATGCCCTGCATCTGATGCGTCACTGCTGACACTGCAGCAGGAGCAGCCATCGGCACGCTCACATACGGCGGCCGCATGTGCATTACAGGGTGGATCATGGGCGCTGACACTGCCACAGGATACATGCGCGCGTGGTGTGGCACTGCTGCTGGGTGGTAGTAACCCACGGGCACCATTATGTGCTGACCTGGCATGCCGTACCCGATGTGATGCGCGTGCGGCCCACCCATGTGGCCACCTGGCGGCCCCTGCATCATGCCGCCAGGGTGCCGGAAGTTATTCGCATAGTGATCGCGGCTGCTGCTGCCGCTGCTGCCCTTGCCAGCGTGCTGCTGCCTGCCGTGCTGCTGCTGCTGCTCGTTGCTGCTGCCCTGCTGCTGCTGGCCGTTGCTGGTGCTGCCGTTATGCGGCTGGCCGCGGGGCAAGTCTGGGTGGTGGAACTTGCATGTGTCGCTGAAGGCACACCAGCCGTTGCGCACGTAGAATGCGCAGTCTGGCTCCTCAGGCCTCAGCGGCAAGCCTCTGCAGCAGCAGATGAGTTACAGGGTGCAGGGCAAAGCAGCAGCAACAGAGTATTGGGTCAGTGCTAGTTATAGGTCTGCATTACGTCTGCGTCTGCTGCTGATAACAGGGGAACGTGCAAGGATACTGAACATCTCTGCTGAAGCTACATTGCTGCACGGCACCGTACACATGTTGGCTGTGCGCACTCCTGCTTCAACTAAATCGCAACATCACACACGTCTGCCCCTGCTGGCACCACACAGTTGCAGGAACGCCCGGCACAACTGCGGCAATGCTGCCGATGCCCACTGCTGCCTAGTTCAACAGCGCGCTGGCACATGCAGCATACGCTTGCGTTGATGCCAAACTGAAGTACAAGCCACAAAGTTTTACCAAGCAGCTGCACCCCTACGGCTCTGTAAAACAGCTGCACAGCGCCAGCAACATCTGTACAGCCTGCAGTGCTGTGTCCTTGCTCGCTCCTGCTGCTTCTCCCTGCTGTCATACCTGCTGTTCATGAACACCTGAGGGCGATTGTCCGGATGGCTGAACTTGCAGCGGTTGCCCTGCAGGTAGAACGAGGCAGGACAGGCAGGTAAGATCAGGCTGCTGTTGTCCAGGAGGACCTACTACCAAACATTCGTCATCGTGCCGCAGAGCAGCGTATGGCAGCTTACTGGCTGCCATAAAACATAAGGCACTCGATCCAGTAATTGTATGGGGACGAACGCAGTAGCCAGGCCTCAGCAGCAAAACTCCCACACACCCTCGCATTCATATACGCCACCGAGGGACTCACGTATGCGCAGGTGCCTGTGCGCATAAAGAATGCACAAGGCTGCTTTGATGTTTCAGCATCTGACCGGTCTCCAGAGCTGCAAGACTGCTGCTCCGATCCCGAGCAGTCCTGGCTGCAATCAGCTGCTGCTCCCGCCGTTGACTCAACGGCTTCCTTCAACGTCATGGCCTCAGCCATGCACAGAACAGTGGGCTGATAGGTGCGTGCCTGTTGGGGACGAGCTGTGACTTCGACCTCCTCCAACAGCTACTACGCCAGCGGCTGCAATATAAGCGCTGAATAGCAGATCAATACGCCTACGTCTTCTAGTGTATTATCAAGGGCGCCGGCAGTCAGCGGACTGAATTCGCTTGCTGTTGCTGTTCCCAGTTTTCCTCCAACAAGTGTGCCAAAGCCACAAACGGCGACCTAGCCCCTCGGATGAATCGAAATGTATTTAATCAGTCAGAAAAAGCTATACTGAATGTTTTGAACCGGACAGGCAACAGGTTGTGCTCAGGCATCGATTTGTGAGCATGTACGTGGCGGGGTGTGCCAATCGTTCGGCAAGAACACCTGCTGATAACTTTCGTAATAATGTCAACGGAGCCAAATGCTGTCTTCGTGGTGGTTGCTCCAACCAGCACGGGGGTACACGTCTCGATAGTAGGACAAGACTCACCAACTCTAACCCGTAACAAGCAGCTTCGCAGCCCACACCGGAGCATGGTGACCACAGTTCTATGTGTTTACGAATGTAAGCTTTAAAGCAATACGATCTGCGGCCGAAATCAGACATGGCGATCCACACGGTGTCCCATGCTCCTGTTTGACCGCGCAGTCTCCGCTTGTCCTGGCTGCTGGTGCTCTCCTTGAGGCAACAAGCTGGTAAACCAATAGCAGATCTGTCAGATGTAACTTCAATAGGTACGCGAAGGGCTGCTGGATCCTCCAGGGTTTTTTGATTGTGTAGGATGTTGGTTGGCCTCAGGCCTGCGGCAGGCCTGCCTACCGTAAGACACGGTAGGTGAGACTCTGATGGACACCAACCAGCAACAGCTGGGCCGTCCTGGAGACGGTTAGCAGCCTCCATTGTCTGCGAATGAATTTTTAAACGCAAGCTGGCTTCTCAAGATGCTGGCGCCTTCACTTCTGAAGGCCAGAGCCACAGGCAGGGGCAGAAGGGCCATTGTTCACCATCATCATCATGTTACCCATTAAGCCATAGCATCAACGCCATCGGCCCCGCGCCCCTCAGGAGCGGAAGAAAGAGGGAGCACTGCTCCATTGTGTTTGCAATTATTACGCACATCCCAAGCTTGGACAAGATACTCAGCAATGCTCCTAGATATCACTCGGCACACCCCCCCTACTACCCCAAATATCATCAGAAACAAAACGCAACAACTTAGTGGATGCATCAGTCAACGACAACACATTGCGCAATTTTTCAGCGCCGCCAGCAACATCACGCAAAACAGACCGAATTTCATCAAGCATAGTATCCCTCTGAGCAGAAGTAGCGGGACAATCAATCATCAGATGTGACAAAGACTCAACACCCTGACCACAAGCAGGACATGCTGTGTTAGAATCAGCTCTGCTGCCGCCATAACGACTGGTACGCTCATGCACACAAAGACAGCCCATTTGAACACGCATCAGCAACTCAATACCACGCGTTGGCGCACCAGAACACAAAAAGGGCCTAGCCCTTTTAAAACGCATGGCATCAGTATGTGTAGGGTGCACATGCGTGGTGTAACGGCTCAAAGTAGAGTGCTGCAGTGATTCACAAACAATTGTGTCTGCATGCAGCTTCCTGACCTGACGGTTGATGTGATTCTTGCACGCATTAGCTCGATCAGCCGCCGCTTCAACATCCACACCATACTTGCAAAGCAAACTCTGCACATACTTATGCCAAGGTGTCACCGCAACAGCACCACTAGGGCGCTTCCACTCAGCTGAGAAAACTTGACGTGGCAAACGCGAATTCTGCATACGCTGGACCCTAAAGTAATACTCCATCGCCCTCTGATGAGGCCACATGTGCAATGGCTTCACACCCCATTCAGCCAGAACAAGTGAAGTGCAAGGGCGCTCCTTGCCACAACGCATTGAGCACTTGATGATGTCAGTCTGCACTTTGTCAATCTGTTGCAGTTGCCTTGCAGTTGACGGAAACCAGACCTCACTGCCATATTCAGCAATCGGGCGAACGCATGTAAGCAGAATGATACGCTTTACTTCCACGCTGATGAGCCGGCTCTTCCAAACTGGCATGAGCCCACCCTTCACACGATGCACTTTTGCCAACATCTTCTCAAAGTGCGTATTCCAGTTGCAGGCATTGTTGAACCACAGGCCAAGGTAGCAGTACTCTGATACAACAGGCACAGGCACACCATTCCGAACGATGCCAGAATCAGCCAACTGGCTGGGCTGTCTAGCTGGTGAGACATGCATGACAGCAGACTTCAAGCTATTCAGCTTGAACCGCCACTTACAACTGTATTCATAAACCGTTGCAGCCACAGCCTGAACCTCAGCCAGAGATCCGCACACAGCAACAAAGTCATCAGCCTGCATGGCTGCCACAACCTGACCAGCAGGTTCGTCACAAGGGCCCATAAGGGTGATGCCAGGGTGCTTTGCATGCACCTCATGCAGCAGATCATCAATGAAGTACAGGTACAGTGTGGGGGAAACAACATCGCCCTCATGCAAACCAAGGTCACATGTGAAGCTCTCAGTGACATGACCTTCGTGAGACACCACACGGCGTGCACCCTGATACAAGTTGTAGAGTACACGGAACATCATTCCACGCACACCCTTGTCCCACAGCTTTTGAAAGAGCCCATCAAGCCACACTGTTGGGAAAGCCTTATAGGTGTCAACAAACAGCACATAAGAATCCTTCCCCTCAGCTTTCCTCCCACCCAACACCCCACTGAGCACACTCTGGTGGTCAGCACAGCTGCGCTTGGGACGAAAGCCGTTCTGGCTCTCGTGCAGCAGCGGCGTTCCTGCTGCTGTAGCAGCAGTTACACGCTGCTGCTGCTGCTGCTGTTGCTGCTGCTGACGTGCCTGCTGCTGCTGCTGTTGCGCCTGCTGCTGCTGGCGTGCCTGCTGCTGCTGCTGTTGCGCCTGCTGTTGCTGCTGCTGCTGTTGCGCCTGCTGTTGCTGCTGCTGCTGTTGTGCCTGCTGTTGCTGCTGCTGCTGCTGCTGCCGTTGCTGTGTCGTGCCCTCCGCCACTGACTTGCCTTCTGCAAAGTTGATGAGGCGCTGGTTGAGAACGCTGGTGTAAAATTTGTAAAGCACGCTAAGCAGGGTGATAAGGGCCATTGTTCACCTGTTTTTTTGTTGGTTACAAGGGGAGGGGGGGATATATTGGCTGGCCATACACTGCAATCAAGCGAACCTGAGGGCCATTGTTCACCTGTTGATCCAGCCGCGCAATAAGGCAAAGCATTCACATTGTGTTTGAGCAGCAGGGGACCACACTTGTTTCCTATAGTGTCATCAGCTTCTTGTTACCATTGTGGCTCCCTTCTTGGGTTCCTCTCAT
>CADDIJ020001746.1:0-63385 GCA_902809745.2 Tetradesmus lagerheimii | reverse complement strand
GCAGGCAGTTGCGCAGCACTCGCAGCGTTTGGATGCAGCAGCGGCAACTAGGCTGGGAGCAGCAGCAGTAACTGTTGAGCAGGTGATCACTGCCATCTCACACACAGCTCCGGGCAAAGCACCTGGTTTGGATGGGGTACCTGGAGAGCTTTTCAGATGTTATAAAGTGCAGCTTGGGCCATTGCTGGCAGCTCTGTACTCTGCGATAGGCACAACACAGAGTGTTCCAGCTGGCTTTTTAGATGGTGTTATTCTGCCTGTTTTGAAGCCGGGCGGCGCGGCAGCCGACCCGGCTGCTTTCCGGCCTGTTCAATTACTAAACTACGATTATAGATTGCTGGCAAAGATTCTGGCCAACCGCTTGCTTGCAGTTGCTGGGGATGTGATACACCCAGCACAGTCAGCGTTATTGCAACACAGGCGGATAGCGGACAGCATCAGATTGTTACAGCTGTTGCCTGCTCTGTTGCACGAGGAGCGGCGCATGGCAGTGGTTGTGTTCACAGACTTTGCCAAGGCGTACGATACAATTGATAGGTTATTGCTATATGACGTGGCAGCAGCACTAGGCATTGGGGATGGATTTGTGGGTTGGATGCGAGTGCTACTGTCTGGTACACATACATGTGCTACAGTGAATGGCTTCAGTAGCCCCTTTTACCGTTGTGATGCTGGGGTGCGCCAGGGGTGTCCCTTGGCGCCTTTGCTGTACTTGTTTGTTGGTCAAGCATTGCTTTGTTACTTGAAGCAGCGTGGCATAGGCATCGTGGCAGCTAGTCAGCAGCTTACAGCGGCACAGTATGCTGATGATGCTGAGGTGATTTTGTTATCGCTTGCTGATGTTCCAACGTTTATGACATGCATGTCAGAATTTGCCAAAGCTTCTGGCCAGTGCTTGAACCCCACCAAATCATTCTTGTTGCATGTAGGGCAGCAGCCTACCCAGGCTGCAGCGCCAGATGGGGCAGCACATGCGTTGGGGGCTATGCAGGTTGTTGCAAAGGCAAAATCGTTGGGTGTGTTCTTTGATAGCATAGGCAAGAGCAGCGTCGACTGGGATGGCAGGATGGAGGTGGTGCGGCATTGCATGCAGAATATCAGCCACATCTCTAAACTGTCAGCTTTTGGTAGGGCGTTCGCTGCCAATGCCTATGCATTATCCACACTCTTGTATGCGGCCCAGTTTGCGGGCCAATTGCCTGAGGCAGTTTCAGGCAAACTTGGTACATGGACAGCAGCGCTGGTTGATGCTGGTTTGGGCCCTGATGATGATTTGAGGCGCGCCCCTGGAGTTCCTGGGGAGTGCATGGCAGAGCATCCAACGCAGGGTGGTTTTGGGTTACTGCCAGTTCATCACCATCTGCTGTCGAGGTGGGCGTGTGAAGCACTGCCTTTCCTGCAAGGGGGTACTGCTCCTTGGGTGGCAGTTGCGCGGCAGCTGTGGCCCTGTTGGGCTGCTGCTACAGATCCATGCACACGTGCCACCAGCAGCAGCCCTTGGGGGCTGCTGTTGTGTGGCAGACATCATATTTTCCCATCTGCTCCTGCGGATGTGTGCCTCCCGTCTGCATTGCGTGCACTTGCGATGGGGCTGCGGGCTCTACCGCCGCTCCGACATGTAGGTGCAGAAGCTTTGGATGTGGCAGGGTTATGCTGGCACGCACCGTTGTGGGCGAATCCTTTTTTTACAGTCTCTCAGGATTGGGAGTGGTTTGCACAGCGAAGGCAAGTTGTGGTTGGTCTTGAAAGTGTGGCTGCGTTTGGCTTGCTACAGCTGCCAAAGCTGCAAACTGTTGGCCAAGCTGTGCTGCTCTCATCCGAACTGGACCGCATGTGTGCTTTGCCTGGGTTACAGGCTCAACGTGCTGCGTATGAGCGTGACATTTGGGGCCCATGGCTATGCCACAAGGTACAGTGTTCTGACAGGCAGCTGGCACGTCAGCACGTGCAAGCTTTGCTTGCGCTTGTTCCCATCCAGTGGGTTGGTGCCGCACGCACACACATGGCAGCAGCTTATGCTGCTGGTGAAACTACGGCTCAGCTGGCTGCATTGACACCTGATGAGTTGTTGTTAGCGCGTGAGGCGTTGTGTGCAGATCTGGGTTGGCAGCGTCCTGGAGGGGATACCAACAGCGTAATTCGTGTGGCAGATCTTACTGTTGCTGTTGCCTCTAGGATGCAACGTCTCACTGTGTTAGATGCAATTGCTCCCCGTCATGCTGCATACCTGAACAGTGTTAAAACATTGGATGGATTGCCTGCGGGTACCCAGCTCCTTGATGTGCAGCTGGTGTTGTCCCGCTGGTGGAAGATCAGAGTGGCTAACACTTACAAAGAGGCAGCATGGCGTCTGGCATTGAATGCATTCCCTACTGCGCAGCGTATGCACCTCACCACGGGGTGTGCAGCATGTTCAGTTGTGGGACCAGGCGTGGAGCATCACTTTTGGACCTGTCCGGTAGCTGTTGCTGTTCGACGTGAGGTGGAAAGTCAGCTTAGAGCATTTCATATGCTGGCAGCAGGGGCAACCTTGCCGTGCAGCGCTTTGTGGCTGGCTTGTGCCCCTCACATTGACATGCATCAGCTTGTCTGGGACATGGTGTGTATAGCTGCAACACACGCTTTTGATCTTGGCCGCAGAGCTGCTTGGGCGGTTTCGCACAGGCTGAGTGTGCCTGTACTAGTTGAACAAGTTGCTGTGCGCGCAGCAGTTAGTGCCTTTTGGGATGCGCTGGCAGATTTTGCTGCTACCACTAGAGTACCTAGTCGGTGTAGGAACCAGCTGCTCACACGTCAGCCATTTGTTGCTTGGCACACTGTCTTGCGAGGCAATGGCTTACGGGTGATTCGCAGATGATGCCATGTACAATTGTGTGTTATTGCTTGACCTGCTTTCCACATGTACACCTGCTTGCGTGCTTGCTTTGCATGCTGTCAGCACGAGGCAGTTACGCTGCCAGGCTGTTGGGTGAGTATTGACATCAGTGCATACTTGCTTCATGCTGATGACATGAAGTGCTCTCAAAAGCCAGCACACTACTCACATTTACACATGTGCTGCCTTTGCGTCTGTATCAGCATTTTGCTGAGTCAGCGAAGCATGTTCAGCCTGCCCTCTACACTGGAAGATGTATAGACTGCTGTCCCCAACACTGATTAGAAGACTTCATTCATGCCCGAAGATTCCCAGAGTGCAGCCAAATTGCGTGTCGTAAGGAAGGCGGTTATGCTAGCATAACCAATGTCATACCTTACGCACAGAGGTTTTTCTGGGGTTAAAACCTCAGAGTGACAGCCCGAGCTGAGCTGCTTGCAGCTTCCTATTTTACCAGGTGTCTGTGGTGGCGTATGCCGCATGAACACACCGTGTAACCCCTCTATCTATCTATGGCGCAACACACCGTATGCCGCATGAACACACCGTGTAACCCCTCTATCTATCTTGGCGCAACACACTTATCGTTTTCACGACTTATGCAAGAACCTGTACAGAGGCTGGCCAAAGAAGCCCGACAGGGTTTGGATAAGAAAGCGGCTGCCATCCAAGTCAAGTGCCCTATAAATTGTAGAGTTGTCGACCCACGCCACGTGTCAGACATCCCAAAGAACTTCATGCTCATAGATGCTCTCGGGCTGGATAGCACCACGCAGCTAGGGCCTCTGAGAGTGCCATGCACCAGCAGCAGCAGTAGCAGCAGCAGCGCCGCTGTTGCTAGCAGCAGTACACCAGTAGCCGTGTATACAGCATCGTCGCCTACCACGCCAGTACGCAGCAGCAGCAGCTCATATGCATCAGCGTTCCTCACTACACACAGCGGTGTGTCGCGATCCTCAGCTGAGGCTCAGCAGCACAGACCAGGTACTGCATACTGGCAGCGCTGATTACCAGTCGCCAGCGCAAGTCACTTGCGGAACCACCGGGTGGTTCCGAACCAAATTGGCAAGTTGCCAGGGTGGCGCAGGCACTGGCTGCGTCAGCAGCGCTCAGGCTGACACGAAGTCTGCAGCGGTTTGCTGCGTCCGACGCTGTGGCACAGCTTCAGAGCATGGTGTCTCTGCTTCCTTGCCTGCGTTATCAGCTCGCTGGTTTGTGCTGGGGTCAAATTTAGCCCCAAACATGTATCATGTTGTCACTGACAGCCTGTACAACAGTTGTATTGTACTGTACTATATTGTATTGTATCGTGTTCCTGCTAGGCCCTAGCAACTAACTTGGGGTTCTGCTGGTTTTACAGAGGGCCTCTGATCATCATACCATGATGGTGCGCGGCTCGCTGGCTGGTGCTGGGGTCGGGTTTCACTGGCAGCTTCGAACATGTAGCATCATGACAAATGGTATCAACATGGTGTTGTATTTTAGTTTGTTGTATCATAGTGCTTTCCTGCTAGGCCCTAGCAAGTTTGGGTGCTGCTGCTGTTTGGGAGCTCCTGCCAGGAGTCAGTGATGGCTGTGCTATATAAATGTTTATATAAAGGCCGTAAAAGGCCGTTTTTATTTTTGGCTCAGCCCACCTAGTAGGTAAAATTGCTGCTGCTTTTACAGAGCATGGTGCGCAGTGGCTTTGTGAACCACTGATAGCCAGACACGTTCAGTTCACACTGTCTGTTAGTGATGGCTCTGCCTCAGGCTAGGCTGATAGATAGTATGTAGCCTAGTGGCACTGCTGGCTGGCAGCAGCAGCAGCAGCAGCAGTGATGTATGTGTGTTAGAAAGCAGCAGGTGCCCTTAAAAATTGGCTCTGGTACGGTACGGACGGTATGGTAAACCAGGTTGTGCAAGCACGTGGCCAACCTGCTTGCAGCAAGCTGAGCCTGGATCAGACATCAATTGTGACGTTTCACAAACCCGTACTACGATCAAATGATTTGATCCATGGTATTGTATCGTGTTCAACAGTTGTATTCTACTACATACTGAATCAGTAGCTACTATAGACTCTGCTACTATTAGTAGTCGCTTTCTTGCTAGGTTGAACTGTATGAACTGGAAGAGCTGCTGGGAATGTGGCTTTGTGCGACAGTGGCACTGGTAGCCAGGCATAGCGGCTGTGCCTGCCCTACTATCTAGGTATTATGTAGCCTGGAGGCACTCAGCAGGCTGCTGCTGCAGCTGCAGCACTGATATACTGCATGATTTATGATACATTTGTGCGTGCAAGGCGGAAGCAGCAGGTGCTCTGCCGCTGTTTGAATCTTTGCCAGGTGAACTGGCCGTGGTACGGCCGGAACCGGGTACGGCGATCCTAGTTGTCATAAATCTTGGCAAGCGGCTGGGCCCGGCGGTCCGGGATCTGCCTGGTGATTGATGCCATGTCGGACATCTCTCTGCGCACCTGCGCCTGGTTTCCAGGATCCGTCCACATCTGGTCTCTGGCATAATGTCGTTGGACGTTTCAGACTTGATACAGGCTGTGCAGATGTAAATCTCCACTTATGACAGCTGGTTTGCTGGCACGCCCTTTGGAGAGATGAACATGGCCCAGCCCCAAAGCTGTTGCCCGGATTATGTGCATAATACTGCTGGTTTCAACAAGGCGAATTTGGCGTCTCTTATTCGTTTTAGGCTGGGCGCTCATGACCTTTGAGTGGCGACGGGCAGATGGGAGCGTGTGGATGGCAGGGTACTGCCTAGGCAGCAGAGGTTGTGCACTCTTTGCATTGCTCAGCAGGTTGAGGATGAGTTCCATATGTTTTTTGAGTGTGATGCATATGATGCAGTTCGAGAGCGTTTTTGGCGTCTGTTCGTTGAGTTTGGCGATTGGGTGAGCCCTAGAGATACGGTGCGCCCTGACGGGCGCTGCTTGGCGAGATTTATGCAGCAAAAACAAAAAAAGCAGCGTGACTGCTTTCATCCACTATTGTTTGCTTGTGCGGCGCGATCCTGGGTTAGTGGACGGAGTACTGGCTGGTGCTGACAGCACTACTTCTGCTGAGGACTCTGAACTCTCAGAGTTGGTTGAAGTTTCCAGTTGATTGGTGTTTATTTTCTGATCGTTTTGGACCCCATGAGCCTTGTTTGGCTCCTTTGCGGGTGGGCCAGCGGCCCTACTTTGGTAATTCGGTAATTCGGTAAATCACATGCAGGTACAGCCTGTACAGCCTCAGGCTGCGCATGTGTCCTGCATGACAAGGACCCCATGTAACTTATTCACAGCCTGTACACATGTGCAGCCTGTTCTTCTGCGAAGACACACTTCATGATTATAATCATTATAATACTATGGCTCCCCAGGTAACATGATGCCATCATCAATCAGTGATGATCACTGATTGATGATGGCATCATGTTACCTGGGGAGTCATCACTGATTGATGATGGCATCATGTTACCTGGGGAGCCATAGTATTCCTACTTTGAGACAGGTGAGTTCCTTGAAAATTGCCGGTTGCTGTACTTTGTCACTGAGTGTGCCGTACTGAGTGCGGGCCACAACAGTGTGCTCAGCACAGTGGCGGCCACCTTTCAAATATACAGCATCTTGGACAGCATCCAGGCCCTTGCCAAGGGTTGGCAATGTAAAATCATGCAGGCTGCAGGAAAAACTGCAGGAACAACTCATGTGATTGGAAACCTCACACTTCTCAGTGATGAAGAGCGCCGCAGTGTGGCACACGGTATTGCCGTGTGCACCGCATGCATGTAATAGACAAACCAAATTCCCATATCCAAGCATATCAGTCCGCTCAGCATAGGCCTATGTGCGTTACCCGAGTCTAGACTGCTAGGTGCTGGAGAGCAGCATGTGCAAGCTTCGGGTAGTGACAGCAGCAGTTGGCTACTGCTGCATTCTGGCAGGAAGGACAAGCGGCAGCATGGCGTTGCGCTGCTGGTCGACAGCATATGGCAGGCAGCGATGATAGAATGGACGGCTTTAAGCGAAAGATTGCAAATTGCCCGTTTCCAGGCTCAGAGCAGCTTGACCATCACTGTTGTGGCTGCCTATGCACCCACAGAAACCAGCGGCAGCGCAGAGCAGCAGGCCTTTGACTTGCAGTTGCATGCTGCACTTGCAGCAGTTCCCGGCAGAGATGTAGTTGTCCTTTTGGGTGACTTTAATGCTCAGATTGGGTCAAACTGCAACTCACACGGCCAAGTTAGGGGGCCGCATACACAGCAGCCAGCAGCAGCTAACAGCAATGGCAGCCGGCTGCTGGATACAGCGCTTGCCCACAACTTGGTGATTGCGAACACGCTGTTGCCTCACAAGCGTATCCACATGTACACACATGTGGCCCCAGCAGCTCCTGGACAGCAGGGTTTAGAGCGAGTGCTGGACTACATCCTGTTCAGCAAACGCTTTAGGTCCAGCATCAGAGACTGCAGGGTGTTCAGAGGGGTTGACCTTGATTCAGATCATCGCTTACTGGTGATGACCTTGAAGCTGCGTTTCAGCAGCAGCAGGGGGCAGCAGAGGCAGCAGCTAGGCCGCAGCCCTGCAGCCATGAAGTTTCAAGTGTCCATCCTGCAGCACGAGGCCTGTCGTCAGCAGTTTTTGGGCAGCTTGCAGAACAGGTTTTCAGTGCTAGCTGATATGCCAGATGAGCCAGAGGTGGAGTGGCAGCGCTTCGCAACTGCAGTACAGCAGACTGCAGCCAGCAGCTTGGGTCAGCAGCAGCGTAAGCAGCAGCGTAGATCGTACCTCTCAGAAGGCACACTGAGTACGATCCACCACAAGCAAGTTGCTTTTGCAGCTTGGCAGCAGCGGCAACAGCTGTTGCTGCGTTTGACGCAGCAGCAACTAGACGCGCCACAAGCAGCAGACGGCAGCCAGTGGGAAGGGAGTCAGCAGCAGAGGCGGTGGCGGCAGCAGCATGCTGCTGCAGCCACTGCTGCTGCTGCAGCTAAACGTGCATACAACATCTTGAACAGGGCTGTCGCAAGGAGGGTGGAGAATGATCAGCATCCGCAGTTTGCTACACAAGCAGCGCATGCAGAGCACCTATGGAAGACAGGACACCTGTCAGCATTCCACAAGCTTGTGCAGGGTATGTTCAAGGAGAGGCAGGCAGCAGTTGGGGAAGCTGGCCTTCTGAGCAGAGATGGCAGCACCACCCTACACAGTGCGCAGGAGCAGCTGGGCAGATTCCAGGAGCACTTCCAGGAGGTCTTCAGCAGCGATAGCGTATCTGCTGAGCAGGAGCAGCTCATGGAGCAGCTTATAGCAGGTGTGGAGGCCTCCCTCAATGCTAGAGGCAGCAACAGCAGCACTGAAGTTGATGCGACTCCCAGCGAAGCAGCGCCAATCTCCAACAGCAGCAACAATAGCAGCAGTAATGGAGATGTCCCAACAGCAGCAGCAGCCCCGCCTTCTCTTGAGGAGGTGGCAGAGGCAATTGCAGCTCTTAGGAATGGTGCAGCAGGTGGTGCTGATTGCATCACTGCGCCCTTGCTGAAAGCTGGGCCGGTGATGGCACAGTGGCTGCATAGAGTGATTTGTGCAGTGTGGGTGTCTGGCAAGGCCCCAGTTGATTGGAAGCGTGCTTTACTTGTGCCGCTCTACAAGGGCAAGGGTAGTGCTAGATTGACAGGCAACCATAGACCGATCAGCCTACTTAGTATACCTGGCAAGGTTTATGCATTGCTGCTGCTCAGCAGGGTGAATGCTCAGATAGAGTCGCAGTTGCTGGATTGTCAGAGTGCTTTTAGAAAGAACAGAGGTCTGTCTGATGCTGCCTTGACCTTGCGAATGCTTATGTCTAAGTGTCGCGAGTACAAGCAGCCACTGTACATGGCTTTTGTTGACCTGACAAAAGCATACGACTCCATACCAAGGCATGCACTTTGGTGTGTGCTGCGTGCATATGGAGTCCATGACAAACTAGTACAGTTGCTCACCGATCTGAACACAGGCACTCAGGCAGCGATCAAGTTGGCGGGTAGAGTAGGACAGTGGTTTGACATCAGCACTGGGGTGCGGCAGGGATGCGTCATCGCACCTTTGCTGTTCAACGTGTTCTTTGATTGTGCGGTTAGGCAGGCACAGGCGGCTATGCCAGAGGATTGTGGTGTGCAGCTGTCTTACCATGCAAATGGTGAGCTGTTCCAACGGTCAGCTGGTGGTGCTTCCTGTTTGTTCACCATCTCCACATTGCTGTATGCAGATGATATGGTGCTCATGAGTTGTTGTCAAGAAGAGCTTGAATGCATGCTCAGGACGGTGGATGACATTTGCAACAAAATGGGCATGCACATCAATGCCAGAAAAACAGAGTTATTAGCTCTGACACCATCTGCTGACGGCTCGCTGCTGTAAGGTGTGCAGCTGTCAGGTGGGGTGGCAAACTATGTGCTTAGCTTCAAGTACCTGGGTGGTATTGTGGATACAACTGCCACTTGTGATGCAGAAGTGAATGCCCGCATAAGCAAGAGTAAAGGCAGGTTTGCTCAGATGCAAAGACTTTGGGGGATGAAGAACATGTCTGTAAGTGTGAAGATGCGTTGCTATAATGCGTATGTGTTGCATGTTCTCATGTTTGCCGGTGAGTCGTGGGCATTGACTAAGCGGCAGACGGAGCGCCTGGAGTGTGTACATTCTAGCTGTCTGCAGCAGCTGCTGCACGTGCGGCTATCTGATAGACACCGTTTGGTAGATATCAGGAAGCAGTGCGACACAGTCAGCCTTGCAGAACCGAACACCTAACGGCGGCTCGCCTGAGGTGGCTGGGGCATGTTGTACGCATGGATGAGGGCAGGCTCCCCCAAGTTGCTCTGTTTTCGTCATTGCACGGAGTTACAACGCGGCCTAGGGGTCGGTCCCCAGTGCGTTGGCAGAACTGTGTACACTGCGATTTACAGCGGCTAGAACTCCCTCATAAGATGGATGAGTTGCGTGGCTATTGTCTTATGAGGGGCGCTTGGCGGTCTATGGTCTACAGGGTTCCACACCCTGACACTGTGGGGGCTCCCCTGCAGCGTTCCCGTGCCCCCTCTCACTACAGGCAGCAGCAGTCACTCATGAGACAGCAGCGCCTGCAGCAGATGTATCCGGTTACTAGTGAGCCGCTTATGATTGCTGGTGTGGGTTGGCAGTGCCCCTGTGGGAGGATCCATCCCACACGCGAGTGCACTGACGCTGTGGTCCAGCTCAGGGCCATCAGTGATTAGGGTTTAGGGCGACTATTGAATGAGAGACCGTGCCGTGCGAGTGCTTGTGCGTTGATGGTTTTGGCCGTATCTGGCCCTAGCTTGTGGGTTTGCACCTACCGGTTAGGAACCACTAAAGGTGGTTTGGGAGTGGCTCCCTTCTTGGGTTCCTCTCTTGCTAGAAAAACGTGTAATTGATTGACTTGGTGTGGCCAATGTTGGCAGTGCCTGACACTGCATGACCAGGGGCCATGTATCTGGCCAACAGCAACTGCAGCAGCAGCAGCAGAAGGTAAGAAAACACTATGCACTCGTGTGCGCATGTTGGCAATGCCTGACACTGCATGACCCGGGGCCATGTACCTGACCGATGCAGCGGCAGCAGAAACAGGCAGAACATGAAAGGATACTACCACTTGGTGTGGCCAATGCTGGCAATGCCTGACACTGCATGACCAGGGGCCATGTACCTGACCGATGCAGCGGCAACAGCAGTAGTAGCAGCAGCAGCAGCGGCAGCAGCGGCAGCAGCGGCAGCAGCAGAAAGTGAGAGAACATTAACCTGCGGCGTCCGTTGTTGGAAATTCCTGACATGGCATGACCAGGGGCCATATACCTAAATGAAGCAGCAGCAGAAGGAGCAGCAGCAGCAGCAGCAGCAGCAGAAAGCGAATTCATGGTGGTGTGATCACAACAACATGCTGCGTCCAATGTCGGCAATGCCTGACACTGCGTGACCAGGGGCCATGTACCTGACCAAAGCAGCAGCACTTGCAGCAGCAGGATCAAGCAGAGTATTGAGTTAAGGGGGAAGGAGGGTAATTCAGCCGGCTCACACCGCATTTGTTTTTTGGGGGTTTCCACAATACAGCCATGCCACTGACATGCCCCTGAGTGGTTTTGGCTGGTAAAAGTGGGGTTTTACCCTAGGGCCTAGGGGCTGGGGCCTGGGACACTCAAAAGGCATACCAGGCTGCAGCCCCCGCAATTTTGCAACTCAGGCCCGATCCCTTTGACACAGTAAGTTTTATGCTTAGTGTTGCCCATCACGCGGGTCAGAATACCCCACTATCAAAAGCAATCGAAAGTTAGCACGAGATTTTTGTCAGCAGCAGCAGCAGTGTCCGTGCTCGCAGGGCACTTAGATAGTGGCCCCTTTTCTTCGCGACACTGTATAGATACATCAAACAACTTTTCATACGTCTGGGTGCGAGGACCTGGGTTGCAAAATTTGTGGTGAACAGAGCTCAGGTGTGCTCGATGGCCAGTCGCATGTCAACAAAACAGTGTGAATTCACGCGCAAGAAGACCGGGATAGTAACAAATAAGATTCTTGACCATCCGCGAGCTCATTACGTGCGGTATCGAGCCAATGGATGTCCCTGGACGACTCGATAACTCCCACCTAGCACTGTTGTGCAGGCAAAAGCCCGGTTTGCGATGGGAGTCATAAGCTGCGGAATCAACAAGATATGTCAATATATACCGAAAAGATTCAAGAGGTGCACGCTTGACTGTCAGTGACTCCACACAGCGAGTTTTCACACTTGAACAGCAGCAGATGGAGTGACACCACCAGGTGGACTGCCAGGGTGCAGTACAGGCCCACCCGCTAACTTTCTGACCCTGCACCCTCAAGGGTGTCATACTGACCCCTGGGACACCCCACACCCAGATTTTCAGGTTAATCTGGCAACTTTGGAATTACCCTCCTTCCCCCTTAACACAACATGATCCTGCGTCCAATGTTGGCAATGCCTGACACTGCGTGACCAGGGGCTATGTACCTGACCAAAGCAGCAGCAGCAACAGGCACAAAGTGAGAGGGGGTGGGAGAAGATACCATCAATTGGTGTGGCCAATGTTGGCAATGCCTGACACTGCGTGACCAGGGGCCATGTACCTGACCAAAGCAGCAGCACTTGCAGCAGCAACAGCAGCACGGTTGTGATGTCCCAGCCCACACAGTCACATGAAATTACAGGTTGTACTATTCCCAACTCACGCAGCCACGTCGCAACCTGGAGCCAGAATGTAACAATGAAATGTAAGCCCTCCACTCACCAGCGCGATGCGTGTGCTGTGCTCTTCGCGCGCCACATCTGTCTCACATCTGTCTCAGGATGCATGTGCCATGCTCTTCACGCGGTTCAGCAACACACCCTGCTTTGTTATGGATCCCAGCACAAGTAGAAGTGAGCTCCCCAGCCCAGACATCAACAAGCCGTCCGAGGTTCTGATCTCGCCTAACCACAGAGCCAGTAACACAGAAGCACAAGCCCTCCTCACTCACCAGCGCGACGCGTGTGCTGTGCTCTTCACGCGGCTTAGCGACACGCCCTGCTTGGTTTCAGCGTTGGTGCGTCCCAGTGAGATCGCCTGGCCCTGGCCTGACTCAGCAGCCACATCTGTCTGAGGACGCACACCCACTGAGTAATCATACGAGTAATCCACTGTGCTGGTTACGTGCTGGTCTGCCACCGCCGTCGTAGCTCCGTACTGCAGCCCCGGCCGTCCGAACGCGTGCACGTGCATGTTGGACTCGATGGTTCCGTTGTGTTCGGCGTAGGTGTGTCCGAGCGCAGTCGCGGGCGCGAGTTTGGAGTCAGCGCGGGCGACGTTGGACAGCTGCAGGACTGAGGAAACCAAATCAGAGGGGTACACAAATACCATAGATGAATTGGCGACGGTCTTGAAGCGCCATCCATCGGGGTTGTCGATCCGAGGGTTTGGGTATGCTGCGAAAGCCCGCGCGTCGACTCCTTTGATGTCCGCGTAATCCCCGGAGTCAAAGTTGACGCGGACGTCGCCGGTGCTGACGTCCGGAGAACGCGTGTCGAAGGTTGTGGTGACTGTGACGGTTCTGTTCTTGGGGTTTACTGGTATGACTGGCGGAGCGGCGGGGTTCTCTTCCCAGGGTGCTTGGGTCAGGCGGCGCCCAAAAGTGCCTGCAGCAGCATCATAACACACAAAATTGGTTGGTTGAGAGTGGTGGCGAAGGGTGCTTCATTGTTATGATGCGCACATTTTTCCTCACAAATTTGGCATTGAAAGTATGAGTGGGGTTTTGGCGGGGTTCTCTTCCCAGGGTGCTTTAGTTAGGCGGCGTCCAAAGGTGCCTGCGGACAGTAACAAAACATAAACACGGCAACGTTAAGTTGGGGGCGCCTGTGGTGCAAAGTATTCAATATTCATTTCAACAAAAGCATTGCTGGTATGACTGGTCGAGCGGTAGGGTTGACTTTCATGGCGCTTGGCACAGGCGGCACGCAAACGTGCCTGCAGCAGCATAGATAACTCTGCGACACACTGTTTGTCATTAGCAGTGACGAATGGTGCTTTACTGGTATCATGCGCGCATAAATCTGCACAAATTTGGCGTTGCTTGTATGGCAGGGGGAGTGGTGGGGTTCTCTTCCCAGGGTGCTTGGTTCAACTGGCTCCCAGAAATGCCTGAACAACAGGCGAATTACAGCACGGCATGGACGGTTGATGACGCGTCTCTGCTGCTATTTGAAATGGTGAACGACTGTGTTGGAGGGGCCGTGATACATACCGCAATTGATGCTTTGCAGCAACAGGCTTCTGCAGGTCAACTAACAGCAAGTAATGCAGTGAAGCAAGCCCATGAGCAGTTGGCAGCCCTTCGTCACGCTGTCAATGCCAGCTTTGGCTACAAGAAGGTTTGGGTTGGCAAGTCCTTCCCATGGTGGTCTCAGGAGCTCACAGATGCTAGGCGGGACAGGGTGCAGGCTTATGAGCGCTACAAGCAGTCGGGCCTCGTGGCAGATTACGCTGCTTTCAAACAGCAGCAGAAGGCGACAGCACAGCTGGTCAAAGCAGAAAAGCAGTACAGAAAGCAGTGCAAGCATGCAATCACTTCTGCTTACACCGCTTGAATGATGACAGCCGGCTTGGAGAAAAGGATATGTGGCAGCTTGTGCGTCGTCTGTGCCCAAAGAATGTCAGCGAGGCAGTTTACAGTGTCATGCAGCATCCCTCTGGGTGGCATCTACCCCGGCTGAGAAAGCTGATGCTTTCAAGTGTCATTATGAGCGTATTGGCAGCCATGCAGCATTTGCTTCCTCCAATCCCCAGTTTGATGCTCAGCACATGTCTCAAGTCGCAACTAACGTGCATCAATACCTGCAGGACTCTGCTGACTCCCCTGCCACCCGCTTGACCTGCCCATCACTGCTGATGAAGTGTCTGACTGCATGCAGAGGCTGCGTACTGGCAAAGCCGGCAACCCGGCTGAGGAGGGCATTGTCAATGAGCTACTTAAATATGGAGGCAGCACAGCCACTGATATGCTGCTACAGTATTGCAAGCTGATGTGGGAACTTGAGCAGGTGCACCAGGTGCCAGGCAGTTATGAACATGCCCAAGAAGGGTGATTTGACAGACCCCACCAACTACCGTGGTATCACTCTGCTCAGCGTGCTCTACAAGTTTTACACCAGCGTTCTCAACCAGCGCCTAATCAAGTTTGCAGAAGGCGGGCTACAGACTGACAGCTCAGCACGGCAGCAGCAGCAGCAGCAGCCGGCACGGCAGCAGCAGCAGCAGCCGGCACAACAGCAGCAGCAGCAGCCAGCACAGCAGCAGCAGCAACAGCCAGCACAACAGCAGCAGCAACAGCAGCAGCAGCAGAAACGCGTGCCTGCTGCTGCAGCAGCAGCAGCAGCAGCAGAAACGCCGCTGCTGCATGAGAGCCAGAACGGCTTTCGTCCTAAGCGCAGTTGTGCTGACCAGCAGAGTGTGCTAAGTGAGGTGTTGGGTGGGCGGAAAGCTGAAGGGAAGGATTATTTTGTGCTGTTTGTCGACACCTACAAGGCTTTTCCGACAGTGTGGCTTGATGGGCTCTTCCGAAAACTGTGGGATAAGGGTGTGCGTGGGAAGATGTTCCGTATGCTTTACAAGCTGTATCAGGGTGCCCGCCGCGTGGTGTCCCACGAAGGCCACATCACTGACAGCTTCACATGTGACCTTGGTCTGCATGAGGGTGATGTTATCTCCCCAACACTGTACCTGTACTTCATTGATGATCTGCTGCATGAGGTGCATGCAAAGCACCCTGGAATCACTTTGATGGGCCCTAGTGATGAACCGGCTGGTCAGGTTGTGGCAGCCATGCAGGCTGATGATTTTGTTGCTGTGTGCGGATCCCTGGCTGAGGTTCAGGCTGTTGCTGCAACAGTTTATGATTACAGTTGTAAGTGGCGTTTCAAACTGAATAGCTCTAAGTCTGCTGTCATGCACGTGTCACCAGGTAGGCAGCCCAGCCAGTTGGCTGCTTCTGGCATTGTTTGGAATGGTGTTCCTGTGCCTGTTGTGCCAGAGTAGGGTTTAGGTTTCAAGACAGCTGCAGCCGCTGCTGCTGCTGCTGTGTGTGTGTGTGCAGCTGTGTACATGGTTGTGGATTTGGTTGGATGGTGGCTTCAAGGCGTTGACTGCGGCTGGTGTGCAGAGTCCGCAAGGCATCCCGCTGCTGCTGCTGCTGCTGCTGCTAGTTTTCCGCTTCTGCTGCTGGCCCCACTGCTGCTGTAAGTGTCTTCCACATTATTCCTGGGACGCCAAACCAAATTTCCACCAATCTGCGCTGCCAGATGCACCAGAAGGCCAAAATTCACTTGATCATGACATGAAGTTGCTGCCGACATCCAGATAATTTACACAGAGTCTGCTGAAAAATGTTGCGGGATGGCGTGGCTGTAATGCATTGTTGAATCAGACATGTAAAGAAGAACTGTTTCTGCTCCTGTCTGCTGTGCAACACTCCAGATAGCTGTGTCGTGTAAGCTGCCGCTGCTCCCAACGCTGGTAGCTGGTGAAAAGCTGGAGAACGTGCTCTCTGAAATAGCTGAGCTGAAGCCATCTCGATTGCTGCAACATCCCACTGCTGCTGCTGCTGCTGTTGCTGCGCTTTTGTCTGTAGATGACGAGTGTGCATGCCATGTTGATGTGTTGTTCTCTTTCCCTGCTTGCAATACCCGTCTTGATGCAGCAAACCAGATTGCTGTTTCACACAAAACGTGCAGTGCCAGCAAACACAACACAACCAAAACAATCATCTCACCTGGTGTAGATAACATAATCATCAAGACCACCAGTGCTGTGTAGTGATGCCATTGTTGCATCCAATGCCGCCTTTGCTGCATGCTGCACAGCAGCATGGCCGCTGCTGCTGCCGCTGCTATGCTGAGCTCCCAGTCGTTGAAGCGCTGCTGTTACCGCTCCTTGGAAACTTGACAACTATTTCAACTGTCTACTCCTGCACGTTGCCAGGTGCTTACACGCTGTGCGGTCTGCTGCTGGTGCATGCCAGTGGTACTGCTGCCATCACAGCAGCGACAGTGACGCCTTGAAAAGTCGCGTAATGATAAATGACGTTTACTTAATTTTGTTTCCTTTTTTCGCAACTATATCGTGTTCAGTCTGCCTGTTCTGGACACGCACTCTATCTTTCGCGCGTAACCGCCTGCGCCACAAGATGTGCCCTGTGGTCTTGCAAGTATAAAATCAGATTAAAACTGAAAAGTATGACGTGTGCTGCTGCACCCAGGTTTTGTTCATACAGTATGGCGGTAAATTTGGCAACTTGAGAGCGTTCAGCTATTGCGATGCACAGTGGTATCAAGGACTTCATAAACTCAAGGACTACATAAACGTTTAGCAGCACGAAAATGCGTCGCGTTTATGGACAGCGATAATCTGACCCGGCGCCGTGCGGTTTGTCACATGACGCATGTGCTGCACTGCACCGACGTCAAGGCGATGCCAGTCGCTGAGCGACTGCACTGGCTTCGTTCCTGCCAAGTACAGCGGGACCGAAATGTATAACAGCTACGGCTTGACAGCCTGCGGTTTGCCAGCCAACAGGTGTGGACACGGCAAGGACATCAACAGGCTGCAACTCCAATCACACCTTGCACATACTTCTGTGTCAAAAGTGCCGGAACACCAGTCCCAAAGCAAAATGCAACATCGTGTGTCGATGCAGCAGTAGCGCCAGCAGTCCTGGCAGTGCATGCAGGTACGGCACCTGCCTGCTTCACATCAAGCAACCGGCCAGTTAGCCGCTGTGCTGCCTGCAACCAACCAAAACCAGCCACTGCTACTGCTGCTGCTGCAACTTCACGTGAAGAGTGCACTCTTGCTGGCACAGCAACGAAGGAAGCAGAACTACAAGCCGCCGCTGCTGCTGCTGCTGCTGTGCAGTTGCTGCAGCAGCGGTGCCAGCAGTCCTGGCAGTGCATGCAGGTACGTCACTGCCTGCTGCACATCCCACGGCCGGCTATGCTGCCCCAACAATCCCCTAGCCCCACCTGCGGCTGCTGCTGCTGCGGCTTGTTTGCTGGGGTGCAGTGACGAATCACTGGCTGCTGCTGCTGTGCAGTTGCTGCAGCAGCGGTGCCAGCAGTCCTGGCAGTGCATGCAGGTACGTCACTGCCTGCTGCACATCCCGCAGCCTGCTATGCTGCCCCACCCGCTGCTGCTGCTGCTGCTTGTTTGCTGGTGTAGTGACCAAGCACTGGCTGCTGCTGCTGCTGTGCACTTGCTGCAGCAGTGGTGCCAGCAGTCCAGGCAGTGCATGCAGGTACGGCACTGCCTGCTGCACATCACGCGGCCTGCTATGCTGACCCAGCAGCCCCCTAGCCCCACCTGCTGCTGCTGCTATGGCTTTTTTGCTGGTGCAATGAGGCAATCAGCTAGCTGTTGCTGCTGTGCAACTGCTGCAGCAGTGGTGCCAGCAGTCCTGGCAGTGCATGCAGGTACGTCACTGCTTGCTGCACGTCCCGCGGCCTGCTATGCTGACCCAACAATCCCCTAGCCCCAGCTAGCAACCCTAGCCCCGGCCCCTCTAGGGTGATAGATGTGTCACTTAACATAACTAACACGTTACTTTCTGATTTCAAATCCGAGTCCAGATCTGCGCTGCGCTGCTGCTGCCGCTGCTGCTGCGAGTTAGGCGCTGCTGCTGCTGCTGCTGCCATCCGCCTGCCTTCAGAAGGAGACAGCTGTATCGCTGATACGCAAGTATGGCAGCACTGAAGTGTCTGAGCAGCAACGCCAGGGAAAAGCAGCAACTGCTCGTCAAGCTTTGCTCGTAGCAGCTCCCGACTGCTACTGTGCGCAAGCCAATGCGACAGACATGTCATAAACGACACCTGTGGCAGCACCATAGCTGCTGCTGCTTTGCTGCTGCTGCCACCACCAATCGATCCATCCCGAGCAATCCCCGCAGTGGTAGACATCCCTGCTTTACCACCCCCTGCTGCTGCTGCACTGTTGCTACCTTGCTGCTGTGGCCGCTGCATTGCATCTGCCCGCTGCCTCTGTAATTGTCTGGTCTGATATGCATACGATACCGCAGCCAACTGCAAGACGTCCCTCGGCTTCCAGGGGTTTGTTAGTAACGACCCGAGCTGCATTACTAACAAGTTACCTAACGCCAGCGGCCGTAGCGACAGCAGCTGGGGCTCAACAAAGACCCCTTCGGCGCGCGCTGCTGCTGCTGCTGCCCCTGCTTGCATGTCTGCATCTGCTGCTGCTGCGGGATCTTGAAGCAGCATGCGGCCGTTGCCGCCAGCAGCAGCAGCAGCGCGCTCCCAAGGCCCCCCTACGTCTATCTCTCCAAATAACAAACCATCTACAAAGGATCCGTCTGCTGCTGCTGGTGTGGCTCCCCGGGAGGACCCTCTTGATCCTTCAACCACCATAGCTGCTGCTGCTGCTGCGGCATCGCTGTCACCTCTACCCTGCTGCTGCTGCTGTAGCACGCATTCCTCCCCGGCCGTAGCAGCACTGCCAATGACAGCTTGTAACACAAGGCTCGATAGGGTAGCATAGAAGCTGAAATGACCACCCGCAGAAGATGCCAGCAACTGCCGCTGAAGTGCTGAGCTACTGCTGTTACGCACCACTGCACCCGCTGCACCTGCTGCTGCTGCTGTACTTATAGTGCCCGTGCCTGTGCTAACACTCGGCAATGCATCAGAAGCAGCAGCAGCTGCACTGCCAGCAGCAGCAATGATATCAGCTGATGCTGCCGTGCCTTGCCGCTGCACCTGCTGCTGCTGCTGCGTGGTGCTGCTTCTGCTGACAACTGCTGCTGCGCGAGCAGCAGCAGCAGCAGGCTGCAGCCGTGCCGGCAGTCCCAGCATGTGCGTTATTTCTGAATCTAACGAGGAGAGCACAAGGTGCCATGCGTTGAGCCTAAGCTGCTGCAGCAGCAGACCGTGGATTGCTGCTGGGCCTGTGAAGACTGCCGGCAGCTCTGCAACAAAACAGCAGCAGCAGCGCAAGCAGATGGTACAATTAGGCCGCGTTAGTGAGCAGCAGATTGCTGCTGGTTCCATGTACACTGCCGGCGGCTCTGCAATAACAAAACAGCAGCAGCACAAGCAAGCGGCACAATTGGGGGCGTTACTGAGCAGCTGTCGCAGATTGCTGCTGGGCCTGTGTAGACTGCAGGCGGCTCTGCAACAGGTGACGCGCACAGCAGAACAGCGAGTAAGTCAACGTGCACCAGCACAAGCACGATGGTCAGTGATTCAGTTGCTGCAGCAGCTGGCCGTGCAGCAGACCTTCACTTCACCCAATCCTGGTGTTTCAAATGCAGCCTCAATACTGTTTCTCACCTTCTGTGCCCTTGCGTGTGACAGTGGGGGCCCCAGGCTCCTTTTAATAATAATAATCAAGGGGGCCCCAGGCTCCTTTTGTGGTGGCACTTGCACACGCAGCATGCCGCATCCCGCTAGCATCCTTCAAAACATACGCACAAGACTGCATATGACCTCCAGCATGAAACAGACACAGTGTGGTGACACCAGACATTGCTCTTATTGCGTTTCAAGGAAACCACACACCACAATCAATGTGAATTTTTCATTTCATACCTTCTGTGCCCTTGCGTGTAACAGTGGGTGCCCCAGGCTCCTTTTGCGTTGGCACTTGCACACGCAGCATGCCGCTTGGATCCTTCAATACATACACCACAGGAACGCTGCCGCGCCCTATTGCTGCTGCTGCTGCTGCTGCCGCTGGTGCTGCTTCCGCACTGCTGCTGCTGCTGCCAGTCGCGCTGCTGCTGCTGCTGCTGCTGGTCAAACGTAGGTTGACCGAATACGCGTAGGCGCTGTCTGGAGGTTCGGTTTGAACTTTCCAGAACCGCTGCAGCTGCGCAACTTGTTCATAAAAGGCGTCTTCTTTGCTGCCGAGTGCTGACAGTGCTGCTGCTCCCTCTGAGAGCGCTGCTGCTGCCGCTGCTGCAGCCGCAGAGCGCCGCTGGTACCTGCAACAGCAATCAGCACAAAAGATTTTTTCAAGAAATCAGTCAGCGCAGCTGTCTTTACTTTGCTATCTAGTGCTGACAGTGCTGCTGCTCCTCATATGTGCAACAGCAGCTGCAGCAGCGCGCCGCTAGTACCTGCAGCAGCAACATACATACAGTGTGCGACGCAGTGAGTGCAAGCATCTTCTTTGCTGCCGAGCGCTGAGAGTGCTGCTGCTCCCTCTGACAACGCTGCTGCTGCCGCCGCTGCTGCTGCAGCGCGCCGCTGGTACCTGCAGCAGCAATGAGCACGAGAAGATAAGTCAGCGCGGGTGCCTTTACTATGCTGATTATTGTGGACAGTGCTGCTGCTCCTTCTGACAGCGCTGCTGCTGCAGCCACAGAGCGCCGCTGGTACCTGCAGCAGCAATGAGCACGAGAAGACAAGTCAGCGCGATTGTCTTTACTATGCTGATTAGTGCGGATAGTGCTGCTGCGCCCTCTGAGAGCGCTGTTGCTGCCGCTGCTGCTGCTGCAGCGCGCCGCTGGTACCTGCAGCGGCAGCGAGCACAGGAAGTCCATGTGAGCGAGTGTCTTTGCTTTGCTGCCTAGCGCTCACAGTGATGCTGCTCTTATTGAGAACGTGCAGAGCGCCGCTGGTACCTGCAGCAGCAGAATACAGCATACAATACAGTCAGCGCGTGTGTCTTTGCTTTGCTGCCTGGTGCCCATAGTGCTTCTTCTGCTTCTGAAAGCGCAGCAGCAGCTGCTGCTGCAGCGCGCCGCTGGTACCTGCAGCGGCAACGAGCACAGGAAGATCAGTCAGTGCGAGTGTCTTTGCTTTGCTGCCTATTGCGGGCAGTGCTGCTGCTCTTATTGAGAGCGCTGCTGCTGCCGCTGCTGCTGCTGCTGCAGCGCGCCGTTGGTACCTGCAGCGGCAACGAGCACAGAAAGTCCATGTGAGCGAGTGTCTTTGCTTTGCTGCCTAGCGCTCACAATGATGCTGCTCTTATTGAGAACGTGCAGAGCGCAGCTGGTACCTGCAACAGCAAGATACAGCATGCAGCCCAGTCAGCGCAGAGCGACTTTGTTTTGCTGCCTGGTGAAGATACTGCTGCTGCCCTGATGTTTGATGCCACTGCCAGATCAACCAGGAACTGTACACCTTTCTGCTTCTGCACCTTACCAATGGTGAGGTATCCCCCAAACACGCATGCATTATTCTGAACCAGGGGACAACAGAAACAACACCAAAGCCTGCAGCTGCCTGCCTCGGGACAAAAGCAATCAACAGTGATCATGACGCCAGCACCAAAAGGTCATGTGCCCCAAAGCACAGCGCACCTGCCGTTTGACGCCACTGCCAAGTCGACCAGGATCTGCACGCCTTTCTGCTTCTTCACCTTGCCAACTGTCAGGTAGTGGCCTAAACACACAAACCCCAATACACATGCATTTTTGCAGGACCAGGACACCGCCCAGCAGCTGAAGCATGCAGCCGTTTTGTTGCGTCAGATACCAGACATAAAACATCAAAAAAGCCTACCTGCCGTTTGACGCCACTGCCAAGTCAACCAGGAACTGCGCGCCTTTCTGCTTCTCCACTTTTCCCACTGTAAGGTAGCGGCCCTCTTGCAGAGTCGCCAGCGTTGCTTGCAGCCATTCCAGCTCACCCTGTGTAACAAATAACATGACAGAATGCGGCCGAGATAACATACAATTGTGTTACCAAAGATTACGCAACGCAGATAACTCAGGGTTTTCAGTGACATGCAGCTACAGCCAGCCAGTCACAGGCAGCAGCATTTCTGCAGCGTTGCCAGCGTTGCTTGCAGCCATTCCAGCTCACCCTATGTAACAAACAACATGACAGATGCAGGCGACGAGGCAGACAAACATCCATTACAAGATGATGGTTATCATGACAGTGTTGGTCATCAGATCATGTGCCATGCCAGCTGCAGTCTAGTGTGAAGTAGCGGCCCTCCTGCAGCATTGCCAGCGTTGCTTGCAGCCATTCGAGCTCGCCCTGCAACACAACAACATAACAGATGCAGGTGAGGACAGACAAAAATAAGGCACTAGACTGCACTAGATGATAGGTAATCATGACAATACGTCATGCCAGCTAGTAAAATGCGGTAGCGGCCTTTCTGCAGTGTCGCCAGCGTTGCTTGCAGCCATTCCAGCTCGCCCTGTGTAACAGAAACACAGAATGCAGGCGAGCGCACACACAAGGTTGTTAGTGGACGATTCGGTTTTATTGTGTGTCATGAAAGTGCCATGCCAGCTACAGCCGAGTGACATGCGGTAGCGTTGAACCCAAACACCGCATGGAAACATTAACAAAAACCAAACCAAACACCCACAGCGCACCTTGGCGGAGGCGAACGCCCTCATGACATCTTCAGGCCGAGTTGCGTCAGCAAATCGCGCAAATTGTCCGCTTCAGGCCGAAACGTATGACAAACAGAAACAGCACCACAGCGCACCTTGGCGGAGGCGAACGCCCTCATGACATCTTCTGGCTTTGGTGCTGCGTCTTCTGCTGCTTTGGCTTCCGCTTCCGCTGCTGCCGCAGCGGCTGCTGCTGCTGAATCCATTGCTTGTGTTCTCAAACTGACAAGCTCCCAGCAGTGTCCACCACCCCTTACAGATAAAACAACAGACACACCGAAACACATACACATGACAGCACCACAGCGCACCTTGGCGGAGGCGAACGCCCTCATGACATCTTCAGGCTTGGGTGCTGCACTTTCTTCTGCTTTCGCTTCTGCTGCTGCCGCATCTGCTGCTGCCAAGGTGCTGCACTTTCTTCTGCTCTGGCGTCTGCTGCTGCTGCACCAATTGTCCGCCAACCCCTTTTAAGACCAACACTCAAAGCGCTGCTGCTGCTGCTGCTGCTGCCACCGCTGCTGCTGCTGCACCCAATGCCCCCCTTCAAACCAAAAAAACAAGCAGATGACAAACAGAAACAGCACAACACACACCTTGGCGGAGGCGAACGCCCTCATGACATCTTCTGGCCGGGGTGCTACTTCTTCTGCTGCTTTGGCCTCTGCTTCCGCTGCTGCCGCATCTGCTGCTGCGGCTGCTGCCGCGTCCGGCAGCCCATCCGGGCCTGCTGCTGCTGCTGCACCAATTGTCCGCCACACCCTTTCAAACCAAAACACAAAGCGTTGACAAAACAGAAACAGAACAACACACACCTTGGCGGAGGTGAACGCCCTCATGACATCTTCTGGCTTTGGTGCTGCGTCTTCTGCTGCTGTGGCCTCTGCTTCCGCTGCTGCCGCATCTGCTGCTGCTGCTGCCGTCGCATCCAACAGCTCATTTGGGCCTGCTGCTGCTGCTGCTGCATCCATCGCTCGCGTCCTAACACTGACAAGCAAGCGAACCAAAAAACATACACATAAAAGCCCCACAGCGCACCTTGGCAGAAGCAAACGCCCTCATGACATCTTCAGGCCTGGGTGCTGCGTCTTCTGCTGCTTTGGCCTCTGCTTCCGCTGCTGCCTCTGCTGCTGCTGCTGCTGCTGCTGCACCAATTGTCCGCCACCACCTTTCAAACCAAAGCACCAACACACCAAGCAGACGACAAACAGAAACAGCACCACAGCGCACCTTGGCGGAGGCGAACGCCCTCATGACATCTTCTGGCCTGGGCGCTTCACTTTCTTCCGCTGCTTTGGCTTCTGCTGCTGCTGCTGCCGCATCTGGCTGCCCATCCGGGCCTGCTGCTGCTGCTGCTGCATCCATTGCCCGTGTTGCAACACTGACAAGCCCCCAGCATTGTCCACCACCCCTTACAAACAAATAATTAAACCAAACAAAAGACAAAACAGCAACACAGCGCACCTTGGCAGAAGCGAACGCCCTCATGACATCTTCTGGCTTGGGTGCTGCGTCTTCTGCTGCTTTGGCCTCTGCTTCCGCCGCATCTGCCTCTGCTGCTGCTGCTGCATCTGGCAGCCCATTCAGGCCTGCTGCTGCTGCATCCAATTGCTCGTGTTCCACCAATTACAAGCCCCCAGCATTGTCCACCACCCCTTACAAACCCCTTACAAACAGGTAATTAAACCAAACAAAAGACAAAACAGCACCACAGCGCACCTTGGCAGAAGCGAACGCCCCCATGACATCTTCAGGCTTGGGTGCCGCATCTTCTGCTGCTTTGGCTTCCGCTGCCGCTGCCGCATCTGCTGCTGCCGCATCTGGCAGCCCATCAGGGCCTGCTGCTGCTAGCGTTGCAAGGTCCACAGTGGTGTGTGCTGACTGTATGTGGCAGAACAGCAGCAGCAGGACGGCAGTCAGTTCAGTGTATGAGGCTGAAGTTGCAAGGTGTGTGCTGCCTGTGGTTGTACGCAGGCGGATAGGCAGCATGCATGCGCAGTAATGGCAGCAGCAGGACAACAGCAGCCAGGACAAGCAGGGTTCGGTTGAGTGCAGGAGCCCATCAGGGCCTGCTGCTGCCAGCGATGCGAGGTCCACAGTGGTGTGTGCTGACTGTATGTGGCAGAACAGCGACAGCAGCAGAGCAGTGGTTGCCAAGACACGCAGGGTTCAGTTGGGTCCAGGAGCGTGATGTTGCACGGTTCAGACAGTGGTGTGTGCTGACTGTATGTGGCAGAGCAGCAGCAGCAGGACAGCAGCAGGAGAGCAACAGCAAAGACAAGCAAGGTTCAGTAGGTCCAAAAGGCTGCCAGCACTGCTAGCGCTAGCTGCCAGCCTGCTAGCGTTGCAAGGTCCACAGTGGTGTGTGCTGATTGTATGTGGTACGTATTCGGGGGAAGCAGCATGCGTGAAACAGCAGGTAGTCAATGTTATGCAGCGAATGGCCAGGCACGCCTGCTGCAGGCCAGCCATTGCTTGCAGGACAACACATTTGTGAAGTGAGCAGTCCATCCCTGAGTGATGCATGTGCTGCGCTTGCACTGGCTGCATGACTGCGGCACTTGCAGACCAGCTGGACTTTACATTGCCATCAGCTGCAAACAGCGTTGCAAAGCGTGTAGGACGCCAAAGAAAGTAACCCCAATTCAGTTGCTCCAAGTTAAGCAGCGAATGGCCAGGCACGCCTGCTGCAGGCCAGCCATTGCTTGCAGGACAAGACTTGGCTTTCACTTGTGGACTGCAAGGCACCGCCTCAGGCTACACTGCTGCACTTGCTGTTTCTGCGTTGGCTGCATGACTGCTGCGGCACTTGCAGGCCAGCTGCATGTTGCACTGCCATCAGCTGCGCATGACGTTGCTAAGCTTGCGGGAGACCAGTGATGTCACACCAGATCAAACGTACTTAAAGTAATGCAAAGGAATGGCCGGGCACGCCTGCTGCAGGCCAGCCATTGCTTGCAGGACAAGACTTCATCTCCATCTCTGAACTGCATAGCATTGCCTCAGGCTACAATAGAAGCCTGAAGTTGCGAATGGAAGTAGTTGCCAAGCGTGTAAGACACCAAAGATGTCACACTAAATCAGCTGCTCCAAATAATGCAGCGAATGGCCGGGCACGCCTGCTGCAGGCCAGCCACTGCTTGCAAGACAACACATTTGTGAAGTGAGCAGTCCATCCCTGAGTGATGCATGTGCTGCGCTTGTGCTGGCTGCACGATTGCTGCGCTTGTGCTGGCTGCACGATTGCTGCGGCACTTGCAGACCAGCTGGACTTTACACTGCCATCAGCTGCAAACAACGTTGCTAAGCGTGTAGGACGCCAAAGAAAGTAACCCCAATTCAGTTGCTCCAAGTTGTGCAGCAAATGGCCAGGCACGCCGGCTGCAGGCCAGCCATTGCTTGCAGGACAAGACTTCATCTCTGAACTGCATAGCATTGCATCGGGCTATACTGCTGCACTGTGATGCAGCGAATCACTGGGGACGCCTGCCGCAGGCAAGCAATTGCTTGCAGGACAGCGTTTTTCACTTGTGGACTGCAAGATACCTCCTCAGTCTACACTGCTGCACTTGCTATCTCTGCTGCACTTCCTATCTCTGCGGCTGCAGGCCAGCCATTGCTTGCAGGACAAGACTTCATCTCTGAACTGCATAGCATTGCATCGGGCTATACTGCTGCACTGTGATGCAGCGAATCACTGGGGACGCCTGCCGCAGGCAAGCAATTGCTTGCAGGACAGCGTTTTTCACTTGTGGACTGCAAGATACCTCCTCAGTCTACACTGCTGCACTTGCTATCTCTGCTGCACTTCCTATCTCTGCGGCTGCAGGCCAGCCATTGCTTGCAGGACGATGTTCTTCACTTGTGGACTGCATAGCATCGCCTCAGGCTACATTGCTGCACTGTGACGCAGCGAATGGCCGGGCACGCCTGATGCAGGCCAGCCATTGCTTGCAGGACAATGTTTTTCCACTTGTGGACTGCATAGCTACGCCTCAGGCCACACTGCTGCACTTGCTATCTCTGCGGCTGCAGGCCAGCCATTACTTGCAGGACAATGTTTATCCGCTTGTGGACTGCAAGGCACCGCCTCAGGCCACACTGCTGCACTTGCTTTCTCTGCGCTGGCTGCATAACTGCGGCGCTGTTGAGCTTTCATGAACACTCAACACAAGTCATGCGGTGTCAAGCTTGACTGCGTGCGCTGGCTGCAGTTTTGCCGGTGCTTGCAGGACAACACTTTCATCTCTGAAATGGGCTGGCTGCATAACTGCGGCACGTCTGAACTTCGGGATCACAAAAGTTGAACATACAGTCTGAAGCTTGACTGGGTATGCTGGCTGCAGTCCTGCCGATGCTTGCAGGACAAGGGAGATGTTTGTGAGCTCAGCTGCTGGTTCTGATACGCTGAAACACTGCAGTGTCCCATGCTTACGACAAGCATGCAGTGCTTTAAATGGCGTGATCTGCTTGCTAAATATCGTGTTCCCCCATTGCAATGCTTGCAAGACGACTTGCAGGATGGCAAGTCACTGCCTCATCCATTTAGAGTGCAGAAGAGCGCACCATGCAGTACAACAGTCCACACCTGCTGCTGTCTGACTGTTTCCTTGAAAGCAGGTTGCACGACAACACTTGTGCAAGACTTGAGGGCACGCATGCAGCTGCTTCGATCCTATGCTGTCTGCATATCACTGTCCTGCGCCACTGTAAGATACACATGTACAGCGCTATGCACCCACCCACCTGCTGCTGTGTGAAGGGGTCTTTGAGCTGCATGTGGACCCAAGGGTTATCATCTGCATACTCCTCGATCCCTTCGGCCCCAATCGTTCGAACGCGCTTGATGGCAGCTGGCACGATGAAGGGCACTGCTGCAGGGTTGAAGTGGCCTGGTGTTGCTGCCGGTGGAGCTGCTGCTGACATGGGCAGGCCGATGGGCGCTACGAGGCCGCGTCAGAACTGTGCGGTCGCATCAGCTGGAGCGTGCTGGCTGGTGTGGTGTTGTAGCAACGGCAGTTCTAGTTTTGGCAAAAAGGCAGTACTGCTGCTGTTCTGAGCGTGTGTACAGAGGATCGTTTGCAGATGGTCGAGCAGTGACAGTTGTCTGTTCAAAAGAAAGCAACGCATCTGCGAGCTGATCAGCGAGCTACTGGTTGTGCAGGGCTCCAGGTTGCTTGAACCAGAAGGTGTTTACTGCAGCAGCAGGTGCGTTCCGATGATGAATGATCCATATGGCTGATGTATGCTGCAACAACGAGTATTATAAACCTTTCACTCGGAACCGTGCTTTTGCAGTGAGTTTTGGTGGTGCCTACGGGGCTTGCTTGCAGCGATGTCCGAACATATAAAATAAGCATGATCAACATTATGAGTCCGTAAACTGCGGCAGCGCCGTAGGGAGCTGCAGGCTGGCGATGGCCTCTCACACGGAACAAACATCATACCTGGAGCAGCTGGGCAATGTAGAACAGCAGGCAAGCCCCCTTTCTCCACATTTCACCTTTATATGCACCATAAAATCTGTCACAGTGGTTGCACGTGGGTCTGGGCGGTTCAGGCAGCACTGCTGCTGCTAGCACCCCTGCTCTGCACCTGTGGGCAGCAGCACACACGTTGGCCTGCTGTTACGCATTCTGGAGATCGAGTGAATCGCTAGAATACAAGCAATGTGTGCAAAGATACAGGAGACATTCACCCCTGCAGCAGCAGCAGTGGCGCTTGCAGCTCAGCAATGCTGTACTCAACACCTTTCTGTGTTCCTGCAACCACCTGCAGCTGTGTGTCTGCATCTATTGCGAATTCCCAAAACCTAGAATGTTACATTCGCAATTCATTGTGACTAGCGTAGCTCACCTGTAGCGCGCGTTGTGGATTCGACGCGCTCTGGACCAGCAGCATATGTCGTGCTCCATGCATCATGTGCCATGGCGCTTTGTGCAAGCATACAGCAGCATCACTCCAACCAACTTCATGTTTTGTGATGCGTGCCTACCCATACAATATATCTGCTACAAATTGAGCTCGGTCAGTTGCACACATACCATCATACATTGCTGGCATGTAAACTGCAAGTGAAACCAGCACTGGCGCACCCCATTTTGCAACATGCAGCATGCACACGCACTCCAAACCTTTCATGCTTGATTTCTACGTTGGTGACGTTATATGTTCCTGCAGGCGGAGTGCAGGTGGAAGAGTTCAACCGGCTGCACACATGCATAGCAGAGAGCTGCAATTGCAATCTGCTGCCACTGTTGTGCAGCATGCTTGCATGTACTGATCTGATTACATGATGAACCTTTGCTCTTGCAGGCAGAAGAAATCAACCGGCTGCACACATGCATAGCAGAGAACTGCATTCTGCATCCACTGTCATGCAGCATGCGCACTGATTTGTCCGTTGGGGCTTTTTACCTGTTTCTGCAGGCGGATGAAATCAACCGGCTGCACACATGCATAGCAGATCTGCAGTTGCAGCTGCAGCGAGAGCGGCACAGAGCAGAACTGCTCGAATCAGAGCTGCAACTGCTGCGGGCAGCGCAAGGCAGCAGCAGCAGCTTGCAGCCTCAAGCAGCAGCAGCAGCAGCTGGTGCGGCATGTCAGTTGCAGGAAGGCAGCAGCAGCAGCTTGCTGCTGCAAGCCGAACAGCAGCAGCGGCAGCAAGCAGCAGCAGCAGGTGCCGCATGTCATTTGCAGGACGACAGCAGCAGCTTGCAAGCAGAGCAGCAGCGGCAGCAAGCAGCAGCAGCAGCAGGGCAACTGCAGGCGGACGCTGCAATACAAGCGCTGCTGCCGGACACCAGCAGCAGCATGGACTGGCAGCAGCAGCAGCAGTATGAGCAGCAGCAGCAGCACACGGAGCTCATGCAGCAGGTGCTGCTGCCGATGCAGCAGCTGCACCTAGAGCACCAGCGGCATGTGCTGCAGCAGCAGCAGCTACAGCAGCAGCAGCAGCAAAATGGTGCTATCAGCAGCAGCGGCAGTAGCACCGGGTTGGACTCTTGTTGGCCCAGCAGCAACTGCCAGCAGCAGCAGCAGCCGTTCGTGCCTGCAGCCGCAGGCCCCAGCAGCAGCAGCGCTGCTGGTCAAACATCCGGTCAAACGGTTGACCATGTGGTGTTGACCAGGGCTGAGCACGAGCTGCTGCTGCTGAAAGTGCGCGCCATGGATGCTGTCAAGGAAGGCATTACGATAGCAGATTGCAGCAAGCCGGACATGCCGCTGATGTACGTGAACATGGGCTTCTGCCGCATAACGGGCTACAGCTTGGCAGAAGTGCTGTACAAGAACTGCAGGTTCCTGCAGGTGCGGTTTGGCGTTCAGGATGGGTGTAGGGCTTGAATCATGGGCTGTAGGGTTTAGAGTGTTGCAGTGTGCCTGTTGATCTGTGTACAGGGGGTTTGCCGGACGGCCGGACCGCAGTTGCAGAGCAGATTGCAGCCATCCGGACATGCCGCTGATGTATGTGAATATGGGCTTCTGCCGCATAACAGGCTACAGCTTGGCAGAAGTGCTGTACAAGAACTGCAGGTTCCTGCAGGTGCGGTTTTGGGTTTGGGGGTTTGCAGTGTGCCTGTTTATGTGTGCACACGGGGTTTTGCCGGACAATTGGACTGCAGTTGCAGAGCAGATATGCAGCAAGCCGGATATGCCGCTCATGTACGTGAACATGGGCTTCTGCCGCATAACGGGCTACAGCTTGGCAGAAGTGCTGTACAAGAACTGCAGGTTCCTGCAGGTGCGGTCTAGCGTTCATTTTTTTGTAGGTTGAGGGATAGACCCTTGGGCTGTAGGGTTGAGGGGTCTGTAGTGTGCCCGTTGCTTTGTGTACAGCAGGTTTTGCCAGACGGCCGGACTGCAGTTGCAGAGCAGATTGCAGCAAGCCGGATATGCCGCTGATGTATGTGAATAAGCCCGCAGGCAAAAAAGTAATTCAAAAATAAGCGGCGGGTTTACAACGAACGGTAGTGGCAGCACGCGGCATCCAGCTGTGCAGAATTTGCTATCACATCTGCTTCACAAGCCGACTATTCGCTGTGCTGCATGCACGTGCCTGTTTGCTGACTGTCCATCGGCGGCTGGGCTCCCCCCTGTGATTCTGCAAGAGCGCTGGGTGTCAGCCTACTACTGAAATCCAGCATGCACATCATCCTGTAATACATCATGCGCCTTGCTGCTGTCAATACTGTAGTAATGCGCTACCCGGGCACACGGCAGCCTTTAGCGCAGCTGCATCCCAACTGCACTGCGACTCCTGGAGCAGCTGCTCCTGCAGGAGTCCTGCTCTGCAGCAGCCGCTGCTTGCTAATCAGTAGCCAGGAAGGAAAAGACACCCAACCCAATGCTGTCGCACAGCTCTCAGTCTGCCTTTTCGCAGAGCCAGTGGCTCTCCTGCGCCTGCTGCCTTGCCACGCACTGCTGTACTTGCTGCACTGTGGTAGGGTTTGTTCGAAGGCAGCCCTCAAAGACGACGATGTAATGCTCCCAGACTTCAGCTGAAACGGCTTCAAGTCGTTTAAACACGGGACACGTTATGTACACCATCGACGACGATGTGGCTGCCGTGATATGGTAGTCGTAGGATCAGGTGTCTGTGGAGCTTGATCAGCTCATGAGCTGTTTGCAACTCCATGTGCACATGCACTGGCAATTACAACGCAACATATGTCGTCAATCGTTTGTGTTATCATCTAAATGCTCGCCATCGCCAATGTGCGGTTGCTGGTCAGCGCCCAGCATACTCACGAACCACATTTCCACTACCACTCCTCGCTCTGCGTATCGATCTCTTTGCATAAAGTTCCGGGTATACAGATGTCTTTTTCTGCTGTTTTGATGCCGCTCGCGCTCAGCACACCCGCAGCAGCATCAACCACTGGAGCTCAAACCACGCACGTTGAAGTGCAGGCCACTGTTGGCACTGGTCGCTACACTGCGGCTGATCACAAATGCAGGCGCACTAGCCCAAAAGATTCAGCATAACCTCTTGTCGCACAGCTCTGTGCATGTTTTGTACAAGTGCTGCCCCCCCCCTCAGCCAGCAGCAGCAGCAACAGTAGCAGCGGCAGCAGCGCCAGGCACTGCCTGCTGAGCCAAGGAGAGGGGTCCACAAGAGTGCCACATGACCCCTGCAGTAAAGTGCACCATTACAAACTAGTTTTTTATACATTACATATATGCTTTTAGTTTGTTCATGCGCTGTGTGCATCCTCTTCATTCTCGGCTTTTTGATTTTTTTTCTAGTTCTCCCAATACACCCCATTAAAAAATTATGGCTTCTGCCGCATAACGGGCTACAGCTTGGCAGAAGTGCTGTACAAGAACTGCAGGTTCCTGCAGGTGGGTTTAGGGTTCAGGTGTTTTTTGGGTTTAGGGTTCGACCCTTGGGCTGTAGGGGTTGCGGTTCTGCAGTGTGCCTGTTGATTTGTGTGCAGCGGGGTTTGCTGCAGCATTGAACTGCAGTTGCAGAGCAGAAGCAGTTGGAGCAAGCAACCTGCAGGTAGCTGCAAGTAGTAAGTGTTGGGGTAGCATATCATCATCACATCGATGTGAACTTGCAGGACAACTTGTATCAGGGTGCACGCCGTGTGGTGTCTCACGAAGGTCATGTCACTGAGAGCTTCACATGTGACCTTGGTTTGCATGAGGGCGATGTTCTTTCCCCCACACTGTACCTGTACTTCATTGATGATCTGCTGCATGAGGTGCATGCAAAGCACCCTGGCATCACCCTTATGGGCCCTTGTGACGAACCTGCTGGTCAGGTTGTGGCAGCCATGCAGGCTGATGACTTTGTTGCTGTGTGCCGATCTCTGGCTGAGGTTCAGGCTGTGGCTGCAACAGTTTATGAGTACAGTTGTAAGTGGCGTTTCAAGCTGAATAGCTTGAAGTCTGCTGTCATGCATGTCTCACCAGCTAGACAGCCCAGCCAGTTGGCTGACTCTGGCATCATTTGGAATGGTGTGCCTGTGCCTGTTGTATCAGAGTACTGCTACCTTGGCCTGTGGTTCAATAATGCCTGCAGCTGGAATACGCACTTTGAGAAGATGTTGGCAAAAGTGCATCGTGTGAAGGGTGGGCTCATGCCAGTTTGGAAGAGCCGGCTCATCAGCGTGGAAGTAAAGCGTATCATTCTGCTTACATGCGTTCGCCCGATTGTTGGATATGGCAGTGAGGTCTGGTTTCCGTCAACTGCAAGGCAACTGCAACAGATTGACAAAGTGCAGACTGACATCATCAAGTGCTCAATGCGTTGTGGCAAGGAGCGCCCTTGCACTTCACTTGTTCTGGCTGAATGGGGTGTGAAGCCATTGCACATGTGGCTTCATCAGAGGGCGATGGAGTATTACTTTAGGGTCCAGCGTATGCAGAATTCGCGTTTGCCACGTCAGGTTTTCTCAGCTGAGTGGAAGCGCCCTAGTGGTGCTGTTGCGGTGACACCTTGGCATAAGTATGTGCAGAGTTTGCTTTGCAAGTATGGTGTGGATGTTGAGGCGGCGGCTGATCGAGCTAATGCGTGCAAGAATCACATCAACCGTCAGGTCAGGAAGCTGCATGCAGACACAATTGTTTGTGAATCACTGCAGCACTCTACTTTGAGCCGTTACATCACGCATGTGCACCCTACACATGCTGATGCCATGCGTTTTAAAAGGGCTAGGCCCTTTTTGTGTTCTGGTGCGCCAACGCGTGGTATTGAGTTGCTGATGCGTGTTCGAATGGGCTGTCTTTGCGTGCATGAGCGTACCAGTCGTTATGGCGGCAGCAGAGCTGATTCTAACACAGCATGTCCTGCTTGTGGTCAGGGTGTTGAGTCTTTGTCACATCATCATCATCATCATGTTACCCATTAAGCCATAGCATCAACGCCATCGGCCCCGTCTTTGTCACATCTGATGTTTGATTGTCCCGCTACTTCTGCTCAGAGGGATTCTATGCTTGATGAAATTCGGTCTGTTTTGCGTGATGTTGCTGGCGGCGCTGAAAAATTGCGCAATGTGTTGTCGTTGACTGATGCATCCACTAAGTTGTTGCGTTTTGTTTCTGATGATGTTCGGGGTAGTAGGGGGGTGTGCCGAGTGATATCTAGGAGCATTGCTGAGCATCTTGTCCAAGCTTGGGATGTGCGTAATAATTGCAAACACAATGGAGCAGTGCTCCCTCTTTCTTCCGCTCCTGAGGGGCGCGGGGCCGATGGCGTTGATGCTATGGCTTAATGGGTAACATGATGATGATTATGATGATGATGAACTTGCAGGACGCTGTCCGTGCTTGCAAACTAGCGGGTTTGCAAGTTGAGCCGAGTGGTGTTGTGTTGGTGTTGTTTTGATGTTGTCTGTTGCGACTGCGCGGCAAATGCTGAAGTTAGGCGAGCAGCTGTTAATGTTGGGGGTGCCGTTGCTGCTGTTCATCAATGGTTGTTGCGCCACCAGCCTGTTGCTGCTGGTGGTGGTGGTGGTGGTGCTGCTGCTGCTGCTGCTGCTGCTGTCGTTGCTGCTGCTGTGCACGTCCAGATCGTCGCTGTCCCTTAGATGGTCTATGATTCCACTCGGTGTTTAGAAAGTTTAGTAAAGAATCGAGCAATAGCAAAGTGCGGTTGCTTCGGCATCTGCCATGTAGATCGCTGGAAATAGAGGGTGAACAGACGCGACAACGCACGAACACTGTATGATGAGATGCTGCGGCCACAACGGAGCACCGCAGAGCACCCACGATCAGCATATGAGGAGAGCATATGCAGTGTTAGAGTCACCAGAGACGGCCCCCAAATGCGGCCACAAATGCCGTTGACAGCAACGTAGGATAATATGTTTTTATTACAGGCGTTTGAAGCTCAGCTTCACGGCCTGGGAGGCCGTATTTTGTATGCGCACAAGTGACCGTTTATGTCAGGGCCTTGCACACTCGTCTACATAGGAGGTACCCTGTTCGACTTGACCACCCCTTTGCACAACTCGCCTAAGTTCTCAACTTGCAAATAAGTTCCCCCAGATAGGATGCTGCGGATGATGCTTCTGCACATTATGTTGAGGTATTGTACACCTCAACCACAATGCTGCTGCGTTGCAGGCTACAGATCAGGTTGCTTACTGCTGCCGTTGCTGCCGCCACCGATGCTGCTGCTGCCGCTGCTGCTGCTGCTGCTGCTGCTGCTGCTGCAGGGCTCCTGCAGTGACCAGGAGAGCCGGGTGCAGCTGCGCGCAGCCATCAACGCCGGGCGCTCCTGCGTGGTGCAGCTCATGAACTTCAGGTGCGACTTGTTTTAGCATACTCCTGTATGGCTTCTGACCCTCGAACACACCTGCATCCTGTGCCGGTAGTGCCTGCCGATGTTGTGAGCTCTTGGGTTGGGCTGGCGTATTGTATACATGGGTTTGAGGTCAAGCCCATTGGCAGAGGCTGCATTGTGTGCGGCCATTGGGTGCAGTGGGTGCATTGGGTGCAGCTGGGCGCAGCCATCAACGCTGTTCGCTCCTGCGTGGTGCAGCTCATGAACTTCAGGTGCGTGCTGTTATATGCACAATTCTGTGTGCTTTTTGGTATCACAGACTCTGGCATCTTGTGCTGCTATTGCATGCCGTTATTGTAAGTGCTCGGGTTGGGTTGACATATGGTGTGCACGGTTGTGGAAGGTTGCAGCAGCAGCTGCGCGCAGCCATCAACGCTGGTCGCTCCTGCGTGGTGCAGCTCATGAACTTCAGGTGCGGCTGGTTTCACTTCGCTTTACTTCGCTTCTTGTATGGGCTTGAAATGGCGCTCGGTCTTGTGTGAGCTCGTGCGTAGCCTGCTGCGCGTGAACTTCAGGTGCGTGCTGTTCTGTGCTGTTTGACAAGTCTCTAACGCATTGCAGGGCTCTGGTTTGACTTGTGCAGCCGCAATGGGTGCAGCGGTCAGGGCTGCGCCCTCCTGTGTGGTGCAGCTCATGAACTTCAGGTGCGGCTGGTTTCACTTCGCTTTACTTCAGCTCAATTCGCATCTTGGATGGGTTTCAAAAGGCACAGGGTTTTGGGTGATGCAGAAACCCAATTGCCGTGGACCTTCCTTCCGAAGGTTGCATCAAGTGTTGGTTTGGGCTTTGATTGGTGACTTTATGTTGCTTACTTATTTGGGACACCAACCTGTAGAACCACCTTTTGTATTCCTTGGACAAAGGGCAACTGTTTCTTTCTTTACATTGCTGAGGGCTTTGTGTGTAAGGGCATGGGCTGATCAATTCTTGGCTTTTTCTTAGAAAAACAGTAGGTCTAAAAATTATAGCCAAAGGGCTGCCTTATATTTATTTATTATGTTTTTTTATAAAAAAAATTAATACAAAAAATTATAGAATTTAATTTAAATGTGAACGCGAATGTGGCGGAAATGGTAGACGCGATAGCTCAGGTGTTATTGGGGGGTCACTCCTTACAAGTTCAAATCTTGTTGTTCGTAAAAAACAAAAAATAAAAAACAGAGTGTAGCGCAGTTGGTATCGTGTCGGCTTTTCTCAGGTGCAGCCATCAACGCTGGGCGCTCTTGTGTGGTGCAGCTCATGAACTACAGGACCGGCTGTTTTTATTTTTTACACTTCTGCTGTTGGTTTTATATAGCAGGGTCAGTGACCTCATTGGGTGCAGCCATCAACAGGGCTTGAATGCAGTGCAGGGTTTTAGTTTGACTGTTTTTCCGCAGCATTGGGTGCGACCATCAACGCTGGGAGTCATAGCCAGTAATAATCATAATTACGCCCATCCATGACGCATGCGGCTAGCTCTGACAATTCTCTGACCATGACATGTTTGCTGCAAACTTGCAGGAAGAACGGAGACCCTTGTCAACCTGCTTTGAATCACACCCATCCATGACGCATGCGTCAAGCTCTGACGCTTCTCTAACCATCACATGTGTCCTGCAAACCCTGCAGGAAGAACGGTGATCCTTTTGTCAACCTGCTGTCGATCACACCCATCCATGATGCGCGCAGCAAGCTGACTCACACCTGAACTATGCCATGTTTCCTGCACACCTGCAGGAAGGACGTAGAACTGTATATCAACCTGCTGTCGATCACACCCAATCATGACGCAGCGGCAAGCTCTGATGCTTCTCAACAATGATATTTTTCCTGCAAACTTGCAGGAAGAACGGCGACCCCTTTGTCAACCTGCTGTCAATTACACCCGTCCATGACGCGCGCGCAAGCTGAAACGCTTCTTGACAATGACATCTTTCCTGCAAAATTGCAGGAAGAACGGAGACCCGTTTGTCAACCTGCTGTCGATCACACCCATTCACGACGCGCGAGGCAAACTGACTCACTACGTGGGCATTCAAAGCGACATAACAGAGCTGGTGAACCACAAGAAGGCAGAACTGGCGGCACGGCACGCAGCGCTGCAGGTAATACACGTGAATGTCATGCGTTGGGTCAAAATCATGCTTACAAGTGTTATGTGCATGAATATGTTGTGTTCTGTTTTTGGGCTAAGATGGCATTGCGAGCTTCACAAAGCAGCTGGTGAATTACACACAAGAGCAGAACAGCACGACACGCATTACTGCAGGTAGTCGCCATGTTGACGAGGAAATTCGCCGACGCTGCCTGTTGAACGCCCTCGTTCACTGCTGCTACTGCTGTGCTGTCGTTCTACAACTGCGCCATTTCAAAAGAGCAGGCTGCAGCAGCTACAGAAGCCAAGTCTCAGTTCCTTGCGCACATGAGCCACGAGATCCGCACCCCACTCAACGACACGATTGCTGCATGCTTGGTGACACACCTGTTTGCTGCTGCTGCTGCTGCTGCTGCTGCTGCTTCTGCTGCTGCTGCTGTGCCTCTGTTTTGTGACTGCGTCTACCTACGTGCAGGCAGCAGCAGCCACGGAGGCAAAGTCTCAGTTCCTTGCGCGCATGAGCCACGAGATCCGCACGCCACTCAACGGCATGATTGCTGTGGGGCAGCTGCTGGCAGAGACCAGCCTCAGCCCTGCGCAGTGGGACCTGGTCAACACCATCAGGTGGGGCTCACTCCGTTAGTCTATCCTGCTGCTGACATCTGTTGAATAACATGTTACGCTTGTAACTTTGTTACAGGTGCTCTTGCGAGACGCTGTTGACGCTGATCACAGACATCCTGGACTGTTCTCGCTTTGAAGCCAACAAGCTGGTGCTCAATGCAGCTGCACTCATCCAAACTGTTATGATGTTTGCGACTGTTACATAACATGTTACATTTGTTTCTTTGTTACTTTGTTTCAGGTGCTCCGGCGAGACGCTGCTGACGCTCATCACTGACATCCTGGACTTTTCACGCATTGAGGCGAATAAGCTGGTGCTCAGTGCAGCGGTGTTCAGCCTGCAGACGGTGGTGGAAGCAGCTATGGAGATTGCAGGACTGCGCGCGGCACAGAAACGGCTGCAGGTGCGCCCGGTAGCACGTTCATCTTGGTGTTTTTACTCTGGAGGTGGTGTAGGGGTGGCTTTGGTGAATTGTAATGGGCGCAAAGTGCGGCGGTGTTCAGCCTGCAGACAGTGGTGGAAGCAGCTATGGAGATTGCGGGACTGCGTGCAGCACAGAAACGGCTGCAGGTGAGCCTTCAACAGTCTCTTCTCGTGCTGCTCATGGCTTATCTGGGCAACTTTTTCTTGCTCGATTTGGGTTGTGGTTGCATATGGTGTGGTGCTCAGTGTGGTGGTGTTCAGCCTGCAGACCGTTGTGGGAGCGGCCATGGAGAATGAAAAAAATGCAGGATTGCGCGCGGCACAGAAACGGCTACAGGTGCGCGCTGATGCACTGTCCTTTGGTTGTGTGTCTTGAAGGTTGCTTGTGTAACAATCAGTGGTTTTCATATGGGTTCGGTGAAGTACTACGGTGCTGTTTGTGCTTCGATGTTCAGCTTGCAGACAGTGGTGGAAGCGGCTATGACAGCTGTAGGACTGCGTGGCAAATATAAAGCACAATCCTATTCCACTGCTGCTGACAGCTTCCACTGCTGCTGGGCTGCTTTTGTTTTTTTCTGCTGCTGATGCTGCTGCTGCAGATGGCCTACCACATAAGCTCGGGCATCCCGCGGCTGCTGTGTGGCGATGCGCAACGGCTGCAGCAGGTGCGGCTGGCTGTGCATGTTGTTTCGCTTTTTATGTTATGTCTTTATTGGCATCCCGCGGCTGCTGTGTGGCGATGCGCAACGGCTGCAGCAGGTACGCGGTCACTGTGTGATTTTTGGCTGTTATATCTGTTGTTTTTGGCTGTTGTATCGTGATATCTGACTGTGCCGGGTACAGGTCGTTTGGCTGCTGTGTGGCGACGCGCAACGGCTGCAGCAGGTACAGCTGGCTGCACATCTTCTTCTCTTGTCGTTTGTTGTGCCTGTGATATGATGGACGGACACAAACCAGATGATGTTCACAAACATCCAACAGCTGCAGCAGATACGGCTGGCTGCACACGTCCCTTTTTTGGCATCCCGCAGCTGCTGTGCGGCGACGCGCAACAGCTGCAGCAGGTACGGCGATCACTCTGTTATTTTTGGCTGTTATATCGTCATATCTGACTGGCCAGGCATCCCGCGGCTGCCGTGTGGCGACATGCAACGACTGCAGCAGGTACGGTGGTGACTCTGTTATTTTTGACTGTTATATCGTAATAACTGACTGTGCTGGGCATCCCCCGGCTGCTGTGCGGCAACGCGCAACGGCTGCAGCAGGTTGGCTTCTTTTTCATGTTTTTCCCGCAGCTTGCTTGTCATGTGGGCTTGTTTACATGAACGCCGTGGTTGCGCTGAACATGTCTGGGTACCTTGCCTCCAGGGATTTGACGTATCGTCAGTATCTCTACCGTCGCTTGCCTGTAAACTGCACGTGTGTTTCATGTGGTAAGTTTGCTACCAACGTGTGCATCTTCGCAATCGTGTGGTCCCGCAGATGCTTCTGAATTTGCTGAACAACGCTGTGAAGTTCACGGAGACTGGCGAGATCCTGCTGGAGATCTGATCTGGCCGGGGTCACCGGGTGACACTGGGTGACTTCCGTCTCACCCAGTCTGACAATTTGTACTGCCGCATGCTATGTGTGTACCGCAGGTGCTGCTGTGCAGGCTTCAAATCAGCAGCAAGCCACAAAATACATGCATAGTCTGATTTGACTCCTGTGCTTCTGTCGCAGGTGCTGCTCAACGTGCTGAAAAACGCTGTGAAGTTCGCGGAGACTGGCGATCTTGCTGGAGATCTGATCTGGCCGGGGTCACCGGGTGACACCGAGTGACTTCCGTCTCACCCAATCTGACAATTTGTACTGCCGCATGCTGTGTGTGTACCGCAGGTGCTGCTGTTAAGGCTTCAAATCAGCAGCAAGCCACAAAATACATGCATAGTCTGATTTGATCCCTGAGCTTGTGTCGCAGGTGCTGCTGAATGTGCTGAACAACGCTGTGAAGTTCACGGAGACTGGCGAGATCTTGCTGGAGATCTGGCACGAGCCGGTGACACCCGCGTCACTAGTTACACCACAGCAGCAGCAGGGATTGGACACAGCCGCTGGACCAGGTGTCAGCAGCAGCAGCGGCAGCGGCAGTGGTGCAGTAGGACCTACAGTAATGAACAGCAGCAGCAGCAGCAGCAGCAGCGGTGGCGGCGTTGGCAGCGGCATTGCTCCTGGGGGACCTGATGAGTGGCCGACGCGGTTGATCCGCTTTTCGGTGAAGGACACGGGCATCGGCATCAGCCAGCCTGACTTGGGCAAGCTCTTCAAGTCCTTCTCACAGGTCCGTTGATTATTGTTTTTTCCCCGATGGATCCCGAGCTCTCTTTGTTTGCGCGCTCTTCTGCTTGCTATCTTCCGCGGGTGTCGCTGGCCAAGTGTTTTGTACTGCTAGGCTGTTGCGGGTTGATCCGCTTTTCGGTGAAGGACACGGGCATCAGCATCAGCCAGACCTGGGCAAGCTCTTCAAGTCCTTCTCACAGGTCGGTTGCACAACTTATCTATTGGATCCTGGTGTCTTCTGTCTGCATGTTCTGCTGCTTGCTATGGTTCAGAGGTTCTGGATGTTTGGTGCTATTCAGTTGTTGTTAGTTGATCCGCTTTTCGGTGAAGGACACGGGCATCGGCATCAGCCAGCCAGAGCTGGGCAAGCTCTTCAAGTCCTTCTCACAGGTCGGTGGATTTTGGGCTTTCTCTGTTTGCGAGTTCCCCCTGCTTGCTCTGCGTTGCAAGGTGCGCACTGTTGGTGCTATTCAGTTGTTGTGGGTATTGGCATCAGCCAGCCTGACTTGGGCAAGCTCTTCAAGTCCTTTTCACAGGTCAGTGGCGGAATTTATTATGCTGAGTAATTTCTGGGCTCTCTCTGTTTGCGTGTTCCTCAGCTTGCTTGCTATGGTTTGTGTGTACATGTGGATGTTGCTTGTTTTGTACTGCTAGGTTGTTGCGGGTTGATTCGCTTTTCTGTGAAGGGCACGGGCATCAGCATCAGCCAGCCAGACCTGGGCGCGCTGTTCAAGTCCGTCTCACAGGTGCGTCAAAAGCGTTTTCAACAGTCCCTGATGCTCTGTGTTTGTGTGTTGCTCTGCTTGCTTCGATCTGCCGGTTTTGGTTGTTGAGTACTATTAGGTATTGTGGTGTGACGCATCTATTGGTGAAGGACACCGGCATCAGCATCAGCATCAGCCAGACCTGGGCGCGCTGTTCAAGTCCCTCTCACAGGTCCATTTGTTATTGTTTCGTCATGAATCTTGGCGTCTCTCTGTTTGCGTGCTCCTCTGCTTGCTATCTTCTGCGAGTGTTGCTAGCCAAATTTTTTATTACTGCTAGGCTGTCGTTGGGGGATCCGCTTTTGGTTGAAGGACACCGGCATCAGCATCAGCCAGACTTGGACAAGCTCTTCAAGTCTTTCTCACAGTTAAGCACATAATTACGTTGCAATATTACGCTCAAACTAGTTGCTTTTCCCGTCATTGTGGACCGGATAGCGCGGGTGCCGGGTTTGGGGTGTGTTGCGCCTGGCTGTGCCACGTGACGCTCGTGTCTTGATGTTTGATGTGGAAGTGATAGTGCTGCGAGGCTGCACGTTAATACTGGTATGACATTTATACTTGTAAGACACGTGCAGTATCAACGTCCTGGGCATTGGCATCAGGCAGCCAGACCTAGGCACTGCCTCGGCAAGCTCCGCGAGTCCTTCTCACAGCTTGTTGGTGGATCCTAGCCTCTCTCTGTGTGCGTGCCTGCGTTGGTCATCAATAACACGTCAGTAACATGTGCATTGCTCCAGTTGGCCAATTTGTTGTGCAGGTGGATGCGTCGGCAACGTGCAGCTACGGCGGTTCAGGCCTGGGTTGAGTGATCAGCAAACGCCTAGCAGAGGCAATGGGGGGGGGCGCATGTGGGCTGAGTCAGCAGGTGCTGAAAACACCCTCAACAAGAATAACATGCAACACGTCAGTAACAATGTTGGTTTTTTTGCTGTGCAGGTGGATGCGTCAGTAATGCGCAGCTACGGCGGTTCAGGCCTGGGTTTAGTCATCAGCAAAAGCCTAGCAGAGGCAATGGGGGGGCGCATGTGGGCTGAGTCAGCAGGTGCCGAAAACACCCTCAACAAGAATAACATGCAACATGTCAGTAACAATGTTTTTCTGCTGTGCAGGTGGATGCGTCAGTAATGCGCAGCTACGGCGGTTCAGGCCTGGGTTAAGTGATCAGCAAACGCCTAGCAGAGGCAATGGGGGGGCGCATGTGGGCCGAGTCAGCAGGTGCTGAAAACACCCTCAACAAGAATAACATGTAACATGTCAGTAACAATGTTGGTTTTTCTGCTGTGCAGGTGGATGCGTCAGTAACGCGCAGCTACGGCGGTTCAGGCCTGGGTTTAGTCATCAGCAAACGCCTAGCAGAGGCCATGGGAGGTCGCATGTGGGCTGAGTCAGCAGGTCCTGGAAAAGGCAGTACGTTCAGCTGGAGTATCGCCGTGAAGATCCCCCAGGGGGGTAGGAGCTCCACCGTGAACACTGCTGCGAAGTCCCGCCGTAGCAGCGTGCTGTTGTCTGCCAGCAGCAGCAAACAGCGCGGGCAGCAGCAGCAGCAGTATGGCGGGGGTTTAGGCGTAGCAGGGCTTAGCGGTAGCAGCGACGGCGGGGGTTTAGGGGATCGGACGCTGGCTGGGGTTTTGGGGCTTGCAGGGTTCAACCCTGGGGGGCTTTGCCAGGACTCTGATGAGACGTGCAGCGTTGTCAGCAGCGACGCAGGCACTGTGGCTTCAGGTGAGGACATGCTGGGCTGGGTTATGTTTTTAGTCGGCTGCTGCAGTATCTTTAGTGGAAGTGCTGCTGATGTATGGTCTTGGAAAATGAGTATGCAGAGTTTGCAGCAGCAGCAGAGACAAATTGAACATGTGCTAAGTTGCCAAGAATGACTCTGATGAGACGTGCAGCGTCGTCAGCAGCGATGCAGGCACTGTGGCTTCAGGTGAGAAAGTGGCTGTTTTTGTGAAGGCTGTGGCGTGCTGTGTATGTTGCTGCATGTGCTTCCTGACACGCTCATTGTTCTTTTCCCCCTGCAATGTATCTGTCGCTTGCAACAGAGGGAGACACCATGATAACAGCTGCCAATACCAGCTGGACATCAGCATATCACTCTATGTCCAATGTTTCACTGCTCACTTGCTGACGCACTTATGCCTCTTTCTTTCTGCCATGTTGCTTGTCGCTTGCAACAGAGCGTGAGACCATCTCTTTGCTCTCAATGCCAGCTGGGCACAAGCCGCACCGATCAGTAGCAGCAGCCAACAGCAGCAGCAGTACAGCAGCAGCAGCAGCGCTGACGCCGCAAGGCTCTGCCAACCTTGCTGCTGCTGCTGCTGTTGGTGAAGCAGGCACACCCCTAGCAGCGGCAGGAGGGAATTTTGCAGGGCTAAGCAGTAGTCCTGCTGTGCATTCCCCTCTGACTAACTCCCTGCTGCTTCAGCAGCAGCAGCAGTACGGCGGCACTGCTGCTGCTGCTGCCGGCATACCATACAGCAGCAGCAGCAATGCGGCAGCAGCAGCAGCAGCACCTGGCGAAGCTGCCATGCCGCTGCTACGTGGCAAACGGGTGTTACTCGTTGAACCCTGTCGTGTTGTTCGCAGCGTTTTAGCACTGGCCTTGCGAAGCTGGGGTTGCCTAGTTTGCTCTGTAGCTTCGGAAGCAGCAGCAATGCAGCGGTTGGTAATGAACGGGACGTTGCATCTGTCGCCTGGATCTGCTGCTGCTGTGTTAGCCGAAGCAGAAGCAGCGGAGTCTTCGGCACTTGCTGCTGCTGACTCAGCAGCAGCAGCAGCAGGTGGCAGCAGCAACAGTGGTGGCATACTGCTGCTGGAGCATGCCCCTGATATGGATGAGCGGAAGTTCTGCTGCAGCAGGCCGTACGATTGCGTGCTGCTGGACATGCACCACACGCGGTAAGCTGACAGGCCCTTGCGGGTATGTGTTTGATCATGGGTGGACCAAGCGTTGACCATGTTTGACCAGGTGTTGACCAAGTGTTGACCAGGTTTTACCCTGCGTTGACCGAGCATTGACCAAGTGTTGACCAGGTTTGACCAAGAGTTGACCTGGTGGTTGTGGCGTTGTCTGATATGGATGAGCGCAAGTTCTGCTGCAGCGGGCCGTACGATTGCGTACTGCTGGACATGCACCACACGCAGTAAGCTGCACACTGTTATAATGCTCTTTTTCTTGGTTGTGCTGCAACTATGGCTGCTGCTGTTGTGGCTGCGGCGTTTGCTGTGTTCCAATATGCCGGGGCGCTCTGTCCCATGGCAATAGACTCTGATATGGATGAGCGGAAGTTCTGCTGCAGCGGGCCGTACGATTGCGTGCTGCTGGACATGCACCACACGCGGTAAGCTGACATGGCGCATGTGCGTATATGTTTGACCAGGGGTCGACCAAGTGTTGACCAGATTTGACCAGTGGTGACCTGATGTTTTTGTGTTGTCTGATATGGATGAGCGCAAGTTCTGCTGCAGCGGGCCGTACGACTGCGTACTGTTGGACATGCACCACACACGGTAAGCTGACGGGCCCTTGTGGGTATATGCTTGACCAGGGGTTGACCAAGGTTTGACCAAGGTTTGACCAGGCTTTGACCTGGCGGTTGTGGTGTTGTCTGATGGAAGTTCTGCTGCAGCGGGCCGTACGATTGCGTTCTGCTGGACATGCACCACACGCGGTAAGTCGTAGTTGTGCTTACGGGTTTTCGTTTGACCAGGGCTTGCCCAAGCGTTGACCAAGCGTTCGCCTGATGGTCGCGGTGTTTTTGGGAGAGGCACTGAAAGTGTTTTGCTGCAGCGCGGCCTATGACTGTTGTGGAAGTGTTTTGCTGCTGCTGGACATGCACCACAGGCGGTGTATTCCAATGCTGCTTGGGGACCTGTGTGTTTGACCAGTGATGACCAGAGGCATTGGAATTGTCTTGCTGCTGTGCGGCCGCCTTGTGTTCATGGGCTGTCCAGGACCAAGAAAGGTGGAAGCAGCAGCACTCCCCCCACCCTTCACCATCTGCTCTCTACTATCCAGTGTCTGCCAGCTCACAACCACTTGCTGCTGCTGCTGCTGCTGTGCAGGTTGCTGTCTGCTCTCACACTTTGTGAGGACCGTGAAGCAGCACGGCTTGTTTTTATGGGATGGCCAGGACAGGGTGAAGTTGAAGCAGCAGCACCGCAGTTTGACATGGAATTTGACCTCCCGGTAACACCACCAGTAGCAGCAGCAGCAGCAGGGGACGGCAGCAGCAGCAGTGATCTAGCAGCAGCAGCAGCAGCAGCAGCAGGGGGCTTGACAGTGCAGCTGCACCGATCGCCGTCGAGTGCTGCTGTTGCTGCTGCTGCTGCTGCTGCTCCGGCTGTGCTGCAGCTTGAAGAGCATTGGCGGCCCGGCAGTCGGCAGTTGGGTTACGTAACCGTTACACGGCCGCTGCGACAGGTGAGGCAGGCAGGGTTTAGGTACCTGAGGTTTAGTGTCTAGCTTTGTTCGGTATGGCTTGTTGATCTCTATGATTATGTGAGCTGGTTGTTAAAGGCAGCCTCATGTTTTTGGGTGAAGCAGTGCTGCAGCTTGAAGAGCATTGGCGGCCCGGCAGCTGGCAGCTGGGTTACGTAACTGTCACACGGCCACTGCGACAGGTGAGACAGGCAGGGTTTAGGTGACTGAAGTTCGACGTAGCTCTGTTAGGGTATGGCTTTTCATCTTCATGAATATGTGAGATGATTGTTGGAGGCAGCTTCAAGTTTTTGGTGCAGCAGTTTTGCAGCTTGAAGAGCATTGGCGGCCCGGCAGTAGGCAGCTGGGTTACATGACCGTGACGAGGCCACTGCGACAGGTGAGACAGGCAGGGTTCAGGTACCTGAGGTTTAGTGTCTAGCTTTGTTCGGTATGGGTTTTGGATCATATTGGATATTGGAGCTGGTTGTTGAGGGCAGCTTTCACTAGCTGTCGCTGAATGTCGGTGCGTGCGTGCGTTACCTTCCTGCAGGGGCGGCTGAAGTTGGCCCTGGAGGAGGTTTTGGTGATGAGCCTAGACCCCGCCACTTTTGAAAGACAAGAATTTGTGTTGCTTGCGTGTTTGCAGCAGCCAACTGCATGCTGTACATGTACTTCATTACCTGCAGGGGCGGCTGAACTTGGCCCTGGAAGAGGTTTTAGTGATGAGCCTAGACCCTGCCACTCCTGACAGCCCCACCAGCAGCAGCAGCAGGCCACTGCACCCACCAGCACCAAACCTGCTGCTGGTCTGGTTGTTTGTGCTTGGTTTCTGTTGCTTTCTTGTGCTTACTGCTGCTGCAGCAGCCCAGCATCTCATTTTAACGGCTTTCTTCTTTATGCCTTGTTTTTCTCAAATGTCTGCCTGCAGGGGCGGCTGAAGTTGGCCCTGGAAGAGGTTTTAGTGATGAGCCTAGACCCTGCCACTCCTGACAGCCCCACCAGCAGCAGCAGCAGCATGGGCGCTGGCAGTGAAGGATATCTGGCAATAAAAGCAGCAGCAGCAGCAAATGGAGTTCCGGCACAACACTCGGATTTGCAGCAGCAGCAGCAGGGTGTGGCGCTAGCAGATCTGACTCAGCAGCAGCAGCAGCGTATAGGAGAGCAGCTGCATTGGCATCCGGACAGCAGGCCCGCAGCAGCAGCAGCAGCAGCAGCAGATGCACAGCAGCAGCAGCGTGCTGCAGGTGTTATGTCACATCAGTTACATGACGAGCTGTTACAAGCGAACAGCTTGTCTGACTCAGATGCTGATCTGGCAGATGCTGCTGAGTCAGCAGCAGCAGCAGCCGCTGCTGCTGCTGCCAGGTCAGCGTTGCCATCTGTGCCGCTGCTGACTCAGCAGCAGCAGCAGCCGTTTGCGGCAGCAGCAGCAGCAGCAACAGTCAGTGCGCCGCTGCCGTGCGTAACAGAGGAAGCAGCAAGCGACCTTTTATCAGACGGCAGCATCAGTTCGAATCCAAAAGCAATCGCTTCTGGTCTCACTCACACTGCTGCTGCTGGCAGCAGCAGCAGCAGCAGCGCGCTGCAGCACCAGCATCGGGTGCGGCGGCTGCCGCTGCTAAAGCCTGCTACTGTTGTGAAGCAGCAGGGGTGCGGGTTGGATGCTGTTGCTGGCGGCAGCAAGAGCGCTGCGCTGCGGGTGCTGCTGGCTGAAGACAACGCCATAAATGTGCAATGGACTTGTTCATTGCGGTTAATGCAGCGTAGCTGTATCCCTGCTTGCCTGGTCAAAGGCAAGCAGTGGGTGAGGTGACAGTCAAAACACGTCATTACCTCACTGCTGCCGAAGGCCACTTAGCACGCGCAGGCGTCTAGCCCTGCACGTTTCGTTGCTGTTCATGCGAACTGCAACTCGACTCGCTACTTCGGTAGCGTTTGGAGTGTTGCACACGTCCTATTTTTTATCTCTTCTCTGAAATCGATCCATTAATACCTCCGAATATCTCCAGATCGTTCTTACGTATATCTGAGAACAAACTAAGGACCTGCTTTAGGTCGGCCAGAGGCAGCTGAACGCACGGCTACCTGCGGCCGTCGCGTGCTCTTTCAGCCCTTTGGCACGCTGGGCTTGAGTTAATGCGCTTTCCGCAGTTTCTTAAGGTCAGCTATCTCCGCTTAGGGGTGTAGATAAGTGACACAAGCAGCAGGCGCCGCAGCAGCACCAGCGTCAGGCAGGAGCAGTTTGCTCTGCTGACAGCTGGCAGCTCCCGGAGGCTGCATGCATTGCAGCGGGCTCGCACCTGGCTGTGTCCTTGCAGCCCTTGCATTTTCCTGCCAGCTGTTACAGCAGCCTCAGCCAAGCCTTCCCACTATCTATATCGTCATGGCGAAAGCAGTATTAACATGAAGGTGAGTTCACATCATAATCAAGCTGCGTTTGTTTCTTGAAACTGCAGGCTTTGCAGTCTTTGGATGATGCTTGTGGGTTCTTGTATGTCAGGGTCCAAAGCAGCAGGGGTGTGGGTTGGCTGCTGTTGCTGTCGGCTGCGCTGCGGGTGCTGCTGGCTGAAGACAATGCCATAAACATGAAGGTGGGTTTTAGGGTTTCTAATGTGTGGGTTGAGGGCATAAGGTTCAGAGTTTGTTACATCTGAAGCAGCAGAAACGATTTATGATGAATGTGAAAGCAGCAGGGCTGTGGGTTGGGTGCTGTTGCTGGCTGATGACAATGCCATAAACATGCAGGTGGGATTTACTGCATATCCAAGCCATAGCCTACAAATGTAAACTCTCTAAAAAATGTGCATCATCTATATGATCATACATCATATGGTGTGAACAAGTCCAATAACGTATAGAGTAGATGGCTCTGCTGGATGGGTTTGATTCAAGGTACAGCTTGTTGCATGGCTGCACTGCGGGTGCTGCTGGCTGAAGACAATGCCATAAACATGAAGGTGGGGTTCAGGTTTGTCAATGTTTTTATGATGTAGGGTTTAGGGCTTTGTCGCCTTGAAACCGCAGGCTGTGCCGTGTTTGGATAGTGCTTGTGGCTTTTTTAATGTCAGGGGGCGCAGCAGCAGGGGTGCGGGTTGGTGGATGCTGTTGCTGGCGGCAGCAAGACGGCTGTCGCTGTCTGCTGATGTAGGTTTCAGGGTTTGTCCTCTCGAAACCGCAGGCTTGACCTTCTCGTATGTGTTTGTGATTTTGAATGTCAGAGCAAAGCAGCAGGGGTGTGGGTTGGATGCTTTCATTAGCGGCAGCAAGACGGCTGCGCTGCGGGTGCTGCTGGCTGAAGACAATGCCATAAACATGAAGGTGGGGCTTTGGATTGTGAAGCTGTTACTATGCAATACGCTGCAGGCTTTTGTAGCTGTTACTATGCTATACGCTGCAGGCTTTTGTGTGCTGTTGTTTGCAGAACTGTTGAAATGCTTGTGGGCTGACGCGTCAGGGCAAAGCAGCAGGAGTTGTGGTTAGATGTTGTTGCTGGCTGAAGACAACGCCATTGACATGAAGGCGGGAGGCTTAGGCTTCAGTCGGGATCTTGGCGTGCTTTCATATGCAGCAGGCGGACAGACTGTGCTCAGAAATCAGACGATACACTAACTGATAAGCTGCTGCTGCTGCTGCTCGCAATCAGCATGCTGGCATGCGTCAGTGTGCAGCAAGTCGCGCAGGCACTCAATGGCACTCGCTGACACCTCTCTGTTACTGCTGCTGCTGCTGTTGCTGCTGCTGCAGGTCGCAACCGGCATTCTGGCGCGCATCGGTGTGCAGCAGCTTGCATACCTTGTCATGTACACGTTTTGACATCCTGCTGCTGCTGCTGCCACTGCCACAGGTCGCAACCGGCATTTTGGCGCGAATTGGTGTGCAGCAAGTTGCGCAGGCAGTGAACGGCCAAGAGGCGCTGGCAGCGGTAGAAGCCAAAGGAGGTGGTGACGCATTTGATGTGCTGCTGATCGACCTGCACATGCCGCTCATGGGAGGCATGGAGGTGAAATGTGTTTTTTATAGAGTGCTTTTGTGCTGTCTGCCGTCCATCAGCAGATGGCATGCAATCGCTTTGCGGTCTGCTTTGAAGTTGCAAAAACAAAATCAACGGCCAAGAGGCGCTGGCAGCGGTAAAAGCACATGCCGCTCATGGGAGGCATGGAGGTGAGAAAAAAGGCTTTTATAGAGCGCTTTGTTTGCCGTCTGCCGTCCATCAGCAGATGGCGTGCAATGGTTTTGTGGTGTGTGTTTTGTGATTCAAAAAGCCAAAAAAAACGGCCAAGAGGCGCTGGCAGCGGTGGAAACGCGGGCAGGTGGTGACGCGTTTGACGTGCTGCTGATCGACCTGCACACGCCGCTCATGGGAGGCATGGAGGTGCGAAAAAAGGCTTTTATAGAGCGCTTTGTTTGCCGTCTGCTGTCCATCAGCAGATGGTGTGCAATGGTTTTGCGGTCTGCTTTGATGGTTGAAAGTCAAATATCGATCAAGAGGCGCTGGCAGCGGTGGCGGTGGTGATGCGTTTGATGTGCTGCTGATCGACCTGCACATGCCACTCATGGGAGGCATGGAGGTGAGGGTTGTTGCAGGGTTTAGAGAATGTGTGCCACAGGGTTTAGGACTGCCTTGAAGTTGGGGGTTTTCAGTTGGCCGAGGCTTCCACGTGGTGTATGTTGCGGGCGCGTTTGGCGTGCTGCTGATCGACCTGCACATGCCACTCATGGGAGGCATGGAGGTGAGGGTTGTTGCAGGGTTTAGAGAATGTGTGCCACAGGGTTTAGGACTGCCTTGAAGTTGGGGGTTTTCAGTTGGCCGAGGCTTCCACGTGGTGTATGTTGCGGGCGCGTTTGGCGTGCTGCTGATCGACCTGCACATGCCACTCATGGGAGGCATGGAGGTGAGGGTTGTATAGGCGAAACGGTGTTCTGGGAGCGTTTCTCACACAGGGTTGGAATTGTGTTTTGATTGAGGGTTTGGGATGTGAGAGAACGCTGGTACGTTTGACGTGCTGCTGATGTACCTGATGGGAGGCATGGAGGTGAGGGCTGTCATGTTTTGTTTGTTCTTGATACCAGAGGGTTATAGAATGGCTTTTTTGGTGTGCCACAGGGTTCAGGAGTGCCGTGTGGGTGGGGGTTTTGTTGGCGGAGGCTTCCACGGGGCGTATGTTGTGGGCGTGTTTGATGTGCTGCTGATGTACCTGCACATGCCCCTGATGGGAGGCCTGGGGGTGTATGTCAGGTCACACCAAAGTTGTATGCACACTCTGCCACCATGTTGTTCGCTCATCATTGTGCTGCTGCTGCTTTTGACACTGCTGCTGCTGCTGCTGCAGTGAGTGTCATGCTTCAAGCAGCGCTACCCTTCGTATGTGCAGTGACGCCTTAGCATTGCTTCTATAGCACATTGTCACTCTGCTGCCGTTCTTTCAACACTGCTGCTGTTGACACTGCTGCTGCTGCTGCTGCTGCTGCAGTGTGTGTCGTGCTTCAAGCAGCGCTACCCCCACAGCCGGAGTGTGCTGGTGGCAGTCACGGCAGACGCTTTTGAAGACACGCGTGACAGGTAGGCTCCGAGATTCACAGGGCCCCTGCACATCAGCTGCTTGCGTTATTTGTAGGTATTATTCTTGGATTTAGATGGCAGATTTTAGTCTTGCACAGCTTGCTGCAATGCCCACTGCTGCAGACATTGGGCAACAGCATGCCTTGACAAGTGTTTGACTGCTGCTGCTGCTGCTGCTGCTGCTGGGGTTAAGGTGTCTTGAGGCAGGGTTTGACGCGTGGCTGGCTAAACCCTTCAGGGTGGAAGATCTGGTCAAAGTCATCTCAGACAGCCAAGCGCGGCTGCAGCAGAGCAGCAGCAGTGCTGCTGCTGCCAACGCCGCTGCTGCTGCTGCTGCCAACGCCGCTGCTGCTGGCGGCAGCAGCAGTAGTGCTAGGACAGTAGCAGCTGTGCAGCATTAGGCTGCATCTTGGCACAGCAGCAGCAGCAGCAGCCAAGCGGTGTGAGTGCTGCTGCTGCCCAGCTGTGTTGGTGAAGCAGTCTCAGACAGCCAATGCTGCAAGCATGACTGCAGCAGAGAGGCAGCAGCAGCAGCAGCTCTTGTGGTTGAACGGATTTAAACGGATTCTATTGTTGCACCTTGTTATTGCGTGTTCTGTGCTATCTCTGGTTGGAATGCTACACAGGACGAAGATATAAGAACCACACTGCTTGGAACATCTGTTGAAATCTGTTTGTTAGTTTGCATGGTGGCAGCTGCCAGCTTCAAGTTGAATGTTGCGGCAGTTGTCTCATGTCCTGGAAGGTGTCGGCAGGGCTCTGAGCCGCTAGCTCCGTAGCTGATGACTCATCAGGTTCGGAACCTCCAGAGCTACAGCCATTGCCAGCGGCTGCACCCACCGGCTGTGCTGCTTACTTGCCCGTGCCCTTGTCAGTGGTGTATACACTGAGGAGTGCCTCACTCAGGCTTGCCCGGCAAGTTACCGGGCAACCGCCCCCATGTAATGGCAACCCGTTCTACGTCTGCCTCAGGCAGAATGATTCTGATGCATACGACTTGTAGCTGCTTGCTTGCATGCTGTTGGAGAAATTGGACAAGTTCTGGTTTATTTGACATGATCTGCAACAAGGAAACTGAACCAACATGTTCTCTCTGTTGCTGACACCTGTCACTGACATGCTACAGCCAGCGCCCAGTGGGCTTAGCGTTGCAAAAGTGTGAGTCCCGGCCAGTACAATCCACTAAGAGAGCCTGCATCGCCTTGTTGCTGTAAAAGGTTCTTCATAAAATTCAAACGATGGCTGCGGAATCCGTACAAAGAATCTGAACTCGCGCAATCAGCATGCTTGCTAATGGTCCCCCTTGGCCCCGGGTGCTACTGCTGCTGCTGCTCCTGGTACCCGCGTTGGTTTCGTCCCAGATCGAGACTCAAGATGTAGATCGTCCGGAGCTCTACGAATGCGTCGTGGGCAACGTAGCGGCGCGTTCGAGACGAGCAGCAGCAGCGTCTGAGGAGGTCCCATCTGTCGTGCCTGCAGCGATTGTGCAGGCGACGACAGCTGCGCTTCAAACAGCAGGAGTGAAGTTAATGAATGTGATGTTTCACTGATGCTCATTAGCAGCGTGCGACAGCGATGTCACTCCGGCTGGGTGAGAGAAGTCTGCCAGAAAATGAGCAAATAGAAAGTCTGCAAATAGACCAATAGAGCAAACGCCCGTTCGTGCGGCATTGGCGTTGCCAGTAGCTTCGCAAATATGCTTCTATTGATCAGTCATAGGTCGGATAGAACGCCATGCTACGTGGCCCGACTTCGCAGCAGCAGCAGTAGCAAGAGCAGCAGCAGCAGCAGCAGTAGCAGCAGCAATAGCTAGCAGGCCAGGAGCAGGGCAGATGATACCGCTTGAACAAGCAAGTGTTGGTTAATTCTTCATATTCCTTAATAAGACGATAAACGTGGGATCTGCTGCTGCTGCACCGCCATCAGTAGGCTCCAGACCTGACTGGTGGTTCGTGAGTTGCACACATCAAGAGATTGATCAACTTAATATGAGTGTTGGCTCTCCAGCAACTTCTATGTCATACGGTTGGTTACTACAACCTGATGCTGAACTACATCTTTGCTGAACCGTACGCGTATGCAATTGTACAGCATGCAGTTGCACAGTGCAGCGGCAGGAGCTGAGCGCAACTGCCGGGCTGTGTGGACAGGCTAGACGGCAGCAGCAGCAGCAGCAGTGGCACAAGCAGCAGCAGTAGTGGGAAAAGCAGCAGCATCAGTACAGCTTACCTCTGACTAAACTGCCTGAGCAACCTAAAGTGATCTTACTCGACTGTGTATCAACAGCAGATTTAGTGAGCGGGATGCTCCTTCACAGCAAACAGCCGGACCCTTGCATTGTGCAGCATGTCCTGAAATGCAGAATTTGTAAGCATCTTTGACTGCAGTCAAAGCGGGTGCTCTAAATTGCTGATTGTTGTCTCTTTGAACTGCAGGTGCAAGGTCAGTGTGGCATTAAGCTCTCAGCTCGCCACACCACATGGCATGACATTCTCCGCTGCTGTGTCTATCTCTCCTAATTCGCTGCAGGTAGAAGGTCAGTATGGTGGCATCCAACTTTTTCACTGGAGCGTCAAAAGGGCAACATATGCCCAGAGCTAGGCCATTCGCAGCACCACGGTATACGCTGCTGCGTGTGTCTCTCCTGAACTGCAGGTGCAAGGTCAGTTTGGTATTCAGCTGTCAGCTCGCATGTCGCCGCGACAAGCCTGCAGCCCAGCTGTACGTAACGCCTGCGCCTACACGTTCAAATCGCGACCTCGCGCACGGGGCAGTGCGCGATCATTGTTGCGAGCGCTGCGGCAAAACAAGATCGACACGAGTCAGGCGATCCGGGCGATGAAGCTGGATGCGGTGTTGGCGGCAAATCCGGGTTTGAACGGGATTGGCGTGCGAATAGGTGGGTTCCCTGCTGTAACTGCTTTGAAGCAATGGTTATTGTTTGTATTTGCTGCATTTGTTGATATGCTGCTAGGCTGCGCCGGAAAAGGCAGTGCACGATCACAGAGCTGGGCACAGGGTTGCGGCAGCAGACGCATCTCGCATACGCGAGCGCTCAGGCAGAGTAATATCCGATATTATGTGACATGAGTCAGGCTGTCAGGGCGATGCGGTCACCGGATGAAGCTGGATGCTATTTTGGCGGCAAATCCGGGGTTGAACGCGTTCCGTACGGGACTGGCGTGCGAATAGGTGGGTTGCCTGCTGTAACTGCTTTGCAGCAACTACATTTCGTTGTGATGTTGCTTGGCTGCGCCGGAAAGTTTGATCTATTGCGGCAGCGAATCCGGCAATGTGCATAGTGGTTGCAGCATCAGTTATGACTGGCACTGTTGGTTTATACATGCTCAAAAGCCCTGTTATGTTGTGTTGACTTTGCATGCAGGACGGTTTATGGCCATTAGCACCTGCATCACCCTGTTACTGCTGCTGCTGCCGCTGAATGTTGCAGGTATAATATCGGACTCGTTTGCTGTTATCCAAAATGCCAACGCAACGCTATCAGGCTGCCCCAGCGTTCCAAAAACAATAATCCAAAAGGAGGGGCCTGTTGGGAGCAGCGACGAGGGCAGAGCAATGGCAGAGCTCATCTGCTTTGTAGCGTGAGTGATTTTAAGCATTCAAAGACTGATACACAATTTAAATGTGATTATAACTAGTTGGTGGTTTATCTGACATGACATGCCATGCCAAGCAGTAACTGCAAGCACTGTTTGTGTTGTGCGCGCGCTGGGTCCTTTTATAACCCACCTACAATGTGGTGGGTCAGAGGGAGGGGCCTGTTGGCAGCAGCGACGAGGGCAGGGCGATGGCAGAACTAATCTGCTTTGTAGCGCGAGTCCACTTTGCTTTTGTTGTTCAAAAATGTGTTATTTGGTACTTGCCCTGGTTTGCACTGCATTGTTATTTCATCTTTTCATCTGTTTGCTGGCCTTTCAGAGACAATTACATAGATATGAATATGCTCAGTTGGTGGTTGATCTGACATGCCATAGAGGTGAAATTCTGCTGCTGCTGCTGCTGCTGCTGCTCACACAAAAACCTGCACCCTGTTGTTGTGTGCTTCTGATGGCGAGTATTTGTTGATTCTGTCTGTGTTCACAGGATTGAATCCTGATGAAGGGTGAAGAGCCTGAAACGCGTCGCTTTCCATGTAATACGACAAAACAGAGTCAACAATAGTCTGAACTTGACTCAACAGTAGCTGTAGCCAGTCGCATTACGCTATTGCTTTTCAAAATGATGGCAAGGGTGCAACTGAGTGAACATGTGCCACTGTCCCTGCTGCTGCTGCTGCTGCTGCTGCTGCTGCTGCAGGCTCAGTACAGTCCGGGCATCCTGGTGCAAGCTATTGAAAAATTCAAGTCGCTAGGAGTAGCCTACTTCACAGCAGGTGCGTGTGGCGGGGTCACCAAATATGGCTCAGTGACTTTGCAGGTTTGTATTCATGTTGATAAGATTTGACTTGATTTGACTGGCTTTGACCAGTCGCCAGGAGTAACCCACTTTGCAGCAGGGTCTGTGCCTAGCAGGGTCTGTGTGACATAATAAACTTGTTTGAGATTCTTGCACCGTTGTCCCTGGTGAACCCTGCTAATCTCCTTCGCATGCTGCTGTCCATACTTTGTGTAACTCATTCAGGCGGCAACGAGGACGGCACTGCAACCGACTTCTGTTCAAACCTCAATGTCTTGTTGCAGTGATCTGCCTCCATCACGACCTGCGTTCCTGCCACCTGCAAGCGGCAACGAAGACGGCACTGCGATCGATTTCCGCTCAAACTGGGCCACGCTCTACGACAACGCGACGCAAGAGGCCGTCGGTTCGGCGCACGTTTTCGCGCTGACGTTTTCCGGCAGCATGTCGGATATGTTTCTCGAGATAAAAGTCAAACGGCTCGACTACCCACGCTTCGTGGACATCCACCTACAGGTGACCGCATCTAGTATCTCCTGATGCCTGACATTGGGGAAGGTTCATGAAGTTTTGAACCCTGGCACATGCATGTCCAGTCGCAATTGCTGGTGTTGCTTCCGCAACACCCTTGGACTAGCAGAGCCGCTGTCAGACCTGCACATGTAGGCTTGTGACATTTATATACTCCAGCTGGCATTCACACTTGCACAACAACAACAATAACAAACCTGTCACAAACTGCCGTTAGATGCAGTACCTCTGACGCACCTGCTGCTTCCGCCGCTGCTGTTGACTTGCTGGTTTTGCTTTGCAGTGGAACCAGCCCTTCTTCTGCAGCACGCTTGGACTGGCAGGTCCGCTGTCAGACCTGCACCTATATCTGTGCCAACTTGTCAGGCTTGAAGCCTGTTACAAACTGGCAGCAGTTGCAGTCCCCTTGACGCCCCAGCTGCTGCTGCCGCTGCTTAATTTCTTGTCTGCTTTGCAGTGGAACCAACCGTTCTTCCGTAACACGCTAGGCCTGGCAGGGACGCTGTCAGAATTGCACACACTGTGATGTCTGGGCTTGCTACAAGCCCGTTACAAACGGCAGCTGCAATACCACTTACACACCTGCTGCTGCTGCTGCTGCTGCTGCTTATGCTCCATCCCTGCTCCTTCTCTCCGCAGTGAAATCACCCGTTCATCCGTAACACCCTTGGACTAGCAGGGCCGCTGTCAGACCTGCACATTAACACTTGTGACAAGCCCTTGCCCTTACCAGCTGGCAGCAGTTGCAGTCCCCCTGACACACCTGCTGCTGCTGCTGCTCCTTCTTTCTGCAGTGGAATCAACCATTCTTCCGCAACACCCTTGGACTAGCAGGGCGCTGTCAGACTTGCACATCCACGTTTGTGACATGCCCGTCACAATTGCCATAAGAGGCAGTATCCCTGATGCACTTGCTGCTGCTGCTACTGCTTATGCTTCATCCCTGCTCCTTCTTTCTGCAGTGGAACCAACCGTACTTCCGTAACACCCTTGGCCTAGCAGGCCCACTGTCAGACCTGCACATATACGCTTGTGACAAGCCCGTCACAAACTGGCATCATGATGCACTACCCCTGACACACCTGCTGCTGCTGCTGCCGCTGCGTATCTTGTTGTTTGCTTAGCAGTGGAGCCAACCGTTCTTTCGTAACACCTTTGGCCTAGCCGGGCCGCTGTCTGACCTACACATCTACGCTTGCGACAAGCCTGTCACAAACTGGCAGCAGCTGAATCCCTTTCATCCAACCAGGAACAAGGAATGTGACGTTTACAGTGAGACACCATTTGGCATGGAACCGTACTGGCCGTCTGACTTGGAAGACCACAATGTGAGAAAAACTTTGGTTGCTGGGTTTTTGTTTCCAAGTGAGGTGTCAGTTTGTTCATGGTTTTACAGCCGCTGTGGCGGCTGAAGCGGTCACAAACTGGCAGCAGTTGAATCCATTCCTGCCAACCAGGAACAAGGAATGTGACGTTTACACTGAGACGCCTTTTGGCATAGAGCCATACTGGCCATCTGACCTTGTGGATCACAATGTGAGGATTGGGCTTACTTGGCATTTGTTGCTGTGTACTAAGATTTCAGTATGTGTATTCACAGCTATTACATGTATATGGCAGCAGCTGAATCCTTTCCTGCCAACCACCGCATGGTGCTGAACCTTAGATGCCTCGTTGATGTTAACCATTTTTTCTCTCTTCATGAACACTAATTTGTATGACAAGGATACCAACACAATAGGCTGTGTAACTGACTAACTAACTAACCAGGAGCAAGGAGTGCAATGTGTACACAGAGACACCATTTGGCATGGAACCGTACTGGCCATCTGATTTGGTAGACCACAACGTGAGCCTGTTTTTGAATTTGGAGCTTTTGTGCCGGGTGATGTTTCAGTGTCTGAAACGTTTCAGCTGTGGCTGGTAGGCAGCTGTATGGCAGCAGCTCAATATTTGTTGTTTAGGGCGACCAGGAGCAAGGAATGTGACGTTTACACTGAGATGCTGATTGGCATGGAACCGTACTGGCCGTCTGATTTGGTAGACCACAATGTGAGAAACATTTGAGTTGTTGGGTTGTTTGTTTCTAGGCGAGGTTTCGGTTTGTTTGTGGTTCTACAGCCGCTGTAACGGTTGCAACGGTTACCAACCGGCAGCAGTTGAATTCATTCCTGCCAACCAGGAGCAAGGAGTGTGAAGTCGACACTGAGACACTATTTGGCATGGAACCGTACTGGCCAAGTGACTTGGTAGACCACAATGTAGACGACAAGCATCACAACCAATCTCCAGATGTTTCCTGTTCAGAGTCGGGATAAATGAACTGCTGCAGCCGCTGCTGCTGCTGCTGCTGCTGCTTTCGTTACTTTTTGTTTAGGGTGAAGAGCCCTCTGCTGGAGCCATCTTACTCGGCGGGGCAGCAGATACCAAGCATCACAACAATTTACAGACACATCCTATTTGAGTCGGGATAAGGAACAGCTGCTGCTGCTGCTGCTGCCTTTCTTTGTTCTTGACTCTGCTTTCCTTCCTTTATTCCAGGGCGAAGAGCCGCCTACTGGTGCCATCTCCCATGGTGGTGCAGCAGACACCTCAGAGACTGTCAGTTCCCTCGTGGAACCCAGCACCACAACCAAACTCAGATCTCTCTCTTGCTGCTGCAGCTGCTGCTGCTGCTGCTGCTGCTCTTTTAAAAAAAAGGCCAAGAAGCGCCTGCTGGTGCCATCTCGCTTGTTGGTGCAGCAGACACCAAGCATCACAACCAATCTGAAGTTTTTCACGTTAGAGTGAGGACAAGGACCTGCTGCTGCTGCCATCTTGGTGTCTTGACTCAGGGTGAAGAGCCAACTGCTGGAGCCGTTTCCCTTGGAGGGGCAGCAGGCGCCTCAGAGACTGTTCTTTTGGCTGCGTGGAACCAAGCAGCACAACCAAACCCATATCTCTCTTGCTGCTGCTGCTGCTGCTGCTGCTGCTGCTGCTGCTGCTGCTCCTGCTGGCGCTGCTGCTGCTGGCCGTTTGCCCCAACTGCTGGAAACCCTGGCAGGGTGAGGAGCCGCCAGCTGGCGCCATCTCACTCGGCGGTGCAGCAGACGCCTCAGAGACTGTCAGTTTCTTTGTGGAGCCAAGTAGCAACCCCAACGCCACGATTAGCAAGTTCTTGCTGATTCAGCATGTTGACACGTACACTGGAGAATGGAACCTTCCCGCCAACAGCTCGTTAGACCTGAAAATCTTCTGGTGAGCATTCTTTGTTTTTTCGTTGTCGTGCCTGTTTCACACAGATCCGGAAATCGAAGATGATAATTGTGCTATCACCACATGTGGAGAGGCTGTTTGACTGTCAGTTTCTAGTTGCGGCCCAGCAGCCATACTGTGAACTGTGGCTGCTTCTGTGGCTGCTGCCGTTATTGCTGCTGCTGCTGCTGCTGTTGCAGGCAGGCGTCAGAGCGCAACAACATCCAGGCACATCAGCTTGCTCTGAAAGAACTGCCATTTTTGACCCATTTTAACCCTTCTTGCTGCATTCTCATGCTGCTGCTGCTGTTGTGGCGGCTGCTGCTGCTGCAGGCAGGCTACAGAGCGCAACAATATTGGGTGCCAGTGGGGCAGCAGCATGGCACCAAAGCAACACGCTGCGACTGCTGTCACCTGCTGCTGCTGCTGCTGCTGCTGCGGCGGCGGCGGCTGCTGCAGGCAGGCTTCGGAGCGCAACAATATTTGCGTACCGCTGAGGCAGCAGCATGGCGTCAAAGCAACACACTGCGACTGCATTCACCTGCTCCTGCTGCTGCTGCTGCTTTTTCCTGTTGCAGGCAGGCTTCGGAGCGCAACAACATCCGCATACCACTGAGGCAGCAGCATGGCGCCAAAGAAACACACTGAGAGTGTCTCCTCCTGCTGCTGCTGCTGCTGCTGCAGGCAGGCTTCAGAGCGCAACAACATCCGGTTACCTCTGTGGCAGCAGCATGGCGGCCGCTACCAACGCACCGGCTCAACAACAGCAGCACACGGCAACACACCTGGTAGTTTTTTTTATGACCAGCTGATGACCGGTTGTTTCAGATTTCAGGAGTTTCCTGTCATGATTTAATGAAACAAGACCGGTTTGTCAGGGTTGGATGGCAGGTTGCTGGCCGCTGGCAACTCACTGACTGGACAACAGCAATGAGAAAAACAACATTCTGGTGATGAGAAAAACAACATTCTGGTGATGAGAAAAACAACATTCTGGTTGTGCAGCTTGCTCCAACAGCTGTTATTTGTGCACCCGCTTCCTTGTTGCAGGCGCCATGTCAATATATATATATATATAGGCGGCGGCAGCAGCAGCGGCAGCGCCTCAGGCGCGCGGCGATCAATGTGCTTGTGGGAGGTTACGCTGAAGGAGGCGGATCTGCTGAGCAACATGCTTGGCGGCCGCATCCGCAGCAACCTGCGGCAGGCTGGTCACAGCATTTATGTTGACGCAATGCTCAGTGCAGAGGAGCGGCAGCAGCGAAAGGCTATGCAGCAACTGCGGCGTGAGCTGCAGCAGCAGGGCGTGCGCACCCGGTGGTCGCGTGCCACACTGATGCGCTGGTGCCGTGGTGGTGCAGATGGCCGTCGGGGCAGCTGGGAAGAGGTACCACCGCTGCCAGCGGAGGTGCCTGGCAGCTAGGCTTAGTAGCAGTGGCGCAGTGTGGAGGTTTGGGAAGTGAACATTTGGCGCATGGTGGTGTCAGGTGGTGGTGTCTTTTGAGATGCCGCAACTTTTGAGGAGTGGTTGATATGGATGATCTTTGGTGCAACTAGCATCGCATCCATTGTGTTGTGCCATTGGATTGCGCTCATGTTGGCTTTAGCCAGTTTACTCCCGCTTTTATGGTGTTTCAAAGCACACTTTTAGGTGTGCCATCTTATGCCTTGTACAATCCTGATCGAGAGTCTAGGACTATTTTGGCTTCAAAGTTGCTTCAATCTCCCTTTTTGGCGCAAGATTGCGTTCACTTTGTGTGGTGCATGCCAGCTAAGTCACATGGTAATGACTACCAGCATGTGGCAGGGTACCATACCAGCTGTTGGTAGGGTATCATACCAGCATCTGGTATGGCACCACATGTGCCTGTATACACCGCCAACAAGGTGAAACAACACCGTTGTGATGCAGCGCGGCAGGCAGGGTGCCCAGTGGCCTACTCACCACAGCAGTTCTGCCCCAGCGCTGCTGCTAGCCCTGCTCAGCCATGCTCTCTGATGTGGCAGGTGTCCACTACCAGTGCTTGAAACCAAAAACATTCGTAAAACTCCAGTAAAGATACGCTATACTATAGTTCGCTCCTCCTTGTCACCTCAATGTGCTGCCTGCTGTCAGCTGGTACAATTTGAATTGCCCGGGCGTCTGTGAGCATCACCGCTGGTCGCGACATACTCGCTGCATCAGCAGCTTTTATTGTTTCTTGAATAACTAAACAACTGCGTAATCTTTCAATCGTGCAGCCAGCATGTATCGCAGCAGAACAGTACCGATGCAGCCTCAACGCTGACGCTCTTGCTGCTTCAAGATCTCGAAAATATCGCAACAATGGGATTTATTGACGCTTCACAGCAGCTGCAAGGCTTTGCTGCACAGAATCAGAAACAGACCAGGTCCAAAAGGAAAGAGCAGCCTGTGCCACCTGATCCTTTCACCAGGAACAAGCCTAGGCTGCACAGGCAGGGTAGTGAAGGTTTGAATGTAGATGTGGAGGCGACCCTTGGCTCCAGCTCTGACGAAGACTTAACCGTCAAGGTGAGCTGCCCGCCAATTCCTGGCAGCACGGCTGCCTTCCACCCCTGGTACATACTAAAAGCGCTTTAATGCTTCAACCGTGTTTATTTGCAGCCATTACAAAGATTGACTAAGCGTGCTTCCAAGGCCATCGCCATGCAGCAGCAGCAGAAGCAGAAGCCCCGCCACAACCAGCAGCAGCAGCAGCAATGCCGCTCAAAGCATGGCCAGCAGGATCCCCGACAGCGTCGATCAGCAGCAGAGGGGCAGGAGGTGCAGGAAGGACAGGATGAGCTAGGGCAATAGCAGCAGCAGCACAGTGATGACAGCAATGATGACAGCGATGATGACGGTGATGATGCCCGTGCCAGCCGCCCAGCAGCTAGGAAAGGGGTCAAGCTCAGGAAGAAGCCAGTGAAGGTGCAGGTGAACTACAGCCAGAACCGCACGCGTATGGTGGAGGGAGTGGAGAAGTTTGCTCGAAAGCTGTTGCCGCAGGGTGACATGATCCTGCTGCTGCACCTGCCGTTGCCCCAGCAGGCCACAATGCGCGTGTTCCAGCAAAACTTCACGCGGCAGCAGCTCAGTGCCATTGCTGATGTGCTGCTGAATCACAAGTCAGGCCGGCTGGGTTGGCAAGAACTGCGCTTGCAGAAGCTGTTGCGCATGCTGAAGATGTGTGAGTAGCCTGCGCTTGTTAGATGGTTGACGCCTGGGATGCACCATGGTGGAGCCAGGTGTGCAGGGCTGAAAATGGGCTGCCGATCCAAGACAGAATGTCAGGATGCAATAGGACAATCACGACTAGTTCTGGCTCAGGAAACGCTATGACGTCTAGCAGGGTATGCAGCCAATGCGCGAGCTTGCTGGCATTGATGCTCTGGCTTCATCTGGTAACATGATGTCAATGACGCAATGTTCGCACACACTCCAGTCAAGTGCTGCAGCTTTATGTACACGATGCCCTGAGTGCAGCCTGCACCTCATGCACATGCCGCTAACATAAGCTATTCTTCATGTCCTGCAGGTGCCGCTGGCGACAGCCAGGGCTCGGGGCGGCAGCAGGACAGCAAGAAGAAACAGCAGCAGCGGCCTAGCCAGCAGCACCTCTTTGAGGTGAATTGGCCCACAGATGATGAGATTGCGGAATGGGAGGAAGAAGAGGCCAGTGACTGGCAGGGGACCGCTTCTGCAGATGAGGGTGCTGAGTCTGCAGGTGCAGCACAGCAGCGCAGTGGCAGCAAGCGTGATAGGGGCGGTGACAGGGCCAGCAGACAGCGTGTTGCAGAGGACAGCGTAGACGGTCAGCCAAAGGCCAAACGCTAGCGCCGCCGTGGCAGCGGCTCAAACCGCACAGCGTCAGGTGCTGCTGATGCCGCAGCAGCTGCAGCGGCAGCTGATGATGATGATGATGATGAAGCAGCAGCAGCACTAGCTGAGGCTGAAGCA
>CADDIJ020001745.1:0-10785 GCA_902809745.2 Tetradesmus lagerheimii | reverse complement strand
CAGAGTGGCTATTGGCAGATCCGCATTGCTGAGCAAGATGTGCCAAAAACCACGTTCCGGACGCGTTATGGTCACTTTGAGTGGAAGGTTATGCCTTTTGGGTTGACCAACGCACCCGCAACTTTTCAGCATTTGATGAATAAGATTTTGCAGCCATATCTTGATAAGTTTGTGGTGGTGTACTTGGATGACATCTTGATCTTTTCCAAAACACCTGAGGAGCATTTGGAGCACGTGGCTAAGGTACTCGCGGTTTTGAGGGAGAATCAGCTTTATGTGGGGCTTGACAAATGTGCATTTGGGCTCAGCGAAATCGATTTCTTGGGACATGTCGTCAGTGCCGACGGCATTAAGCCAGATCCCAAGAAGGTGGCAGCGGTTACGGAGTGGCCGCCACCTGGCACTGTGCGTGAAGTGCGAGGTTTTCTCGGTTTGACTGGTTACTACCGGCGCTTCATTCAGCACTATGCTCAAAAGGCGTACCCGTTGACGGAGCTCACCAAGGAGAGCATCAAGTGGCACTGGCGGGATGATGTAGAAGGTCGGGCCTTCGACGAGCTCAAGAAGGTATTGGTGTCCGCACCTGTACTGGTGACGCCTGATCCGAGCTTGCCTTATGAGGTCTACACCGACGCCTCCAAGTTTGCGCTTGGAGCGGTACTACTTCAAAATCAGGGCAAGGGCTTGCAACCCGTGGCTTATCTGTCACGGAAGCTCTCGCCAACAGAGCGCAACCACCCCACTGGAGATCGGGAGATGCTTGCAATCTACTACGCTCTACAGCAGTGGCGTTGCTATCTGGAAGGAGTTCCCTTCAAGGTCAACTCTGATCACCTGAACCATACTTGGTTCAACAAGAAGCAGGATCTTTCTCGACGACAGGCCAAGTGGAGTCAGTGGATCGAGTCGTACCACAGTGGTACGGAGATTGCTTACAAGGAGGGAGCTAAGAATTTGTCAGATCCTCTGTCACGGCGCCCGGATCTCGCCTCAATTGAGCTTGCTACGGCATCTGTGCCTAGCAACTTGAAAGAGGAGATTCAGGCTGGATATGAGAAGGATCACCACTATGATGACGTGATGCCAGGTCTGTGGATGCATGATGGGTTGTGGTACTTCCAGGATCGCGTGGCTATCCCAGCAATTCCCGAGCTCAGGAAGCGCATTATTGCCGAGTGCCATGACTGTCCAAGTGCAGGACATCTTGGCCACACCAAGACCCTGCAACGTGTAGCCAGGAGATTTTGGTGGCCGCACATGAGCCGTTCTGTCTATTCTTATGTTGTGGCATGTCCTTCATGTCAGCGCAATAAGCCTGTGATGCAGCGACCTCTTGGTCTTCTGCAGCCTTTACCTGTGCCTACGGCAAAATGGGAGCAGATTACCATGGATTTGATCACAGATCTGCCTGTTACCAAGGAGGGGCATGATGCGGTGGTGACCCTTGTGGATCGCCTGACCAAGATGGTCCACTTTGCACCCACCACTAAGACTGCAGGAGCGGAGGCGATCGCCAACGTATTTGTGCGTACATGGTATAAGCACCATGGTTTGCCTCGTGTCATTATCTCGGACAGGGATCGGCGGTTTCTGAGCCACTTTTGGCAGGCATTGTTCAAAGCTCTTGGCACTGAGCTGCGGTTTTCTACAGCTTTTCACCCGCAGACTGATGGCCAGAGTGAGCGTGCGAATCGCACCTTGGAAGAGGTGTTACGCCACTTTGTTTCACCTCGCCAGGATGATTGGGATGATTACCTAGATTTGGCGGAGTTTGCTATCAATGATTCAGTCAGTCCTTCTACGGGCTACACGCCTTTCTATTTGGCGTGTGGTCAGAATGTGTCCTCACCTATTGATTTGGCAGATGTGATCGTGCCAGCAGCGCAGATGCGTGCTCAGGAAATGACGGACGCAATTGAGCATGCCAAGGCCAAGCTTCGGGAGTCCCATGAGCGCCCAGCGCGCGCAGCCAACAAGGAGCGACAACACTACCTGTTCCAAGTCGGAGACAAGGTGAAGCTGTCCACAATCAACCTCAATTTACCATCCACGATGAGCAAGAAGCTCGCAGCTCGCTTCATTGGCCCCTTCACGGTGGAGAAGGTCACCAATCCGGTGGCCTACAAGCTGAAGCTTCCTGCTTCTCTCAAGATTCACCCTGTATTCCACATCAGCTTACTCCGGCCATGGAAGGAAGATGCGCAGTTCCCCGACCACAAAGGACACTCTGCACCCGTGCTCGTCTACCCTGATGACGACCAGTGGCTGGTAGACAAGCTCCTTGACAAGCGGCGTGAGCGAGACGGCCGGCGCTGGATTATCAAGTACTTGGTCCGTTGGCTCAATTGTGGCCCAGAGGATGATTCATGGGAGCCAGCAAGCAACATTGAGCAGAGCTTGATAGATGAGTATGAAGCCTCTCATCATGCGACCCCAGAGCAGGAGGTGGCAACCCGCAGCACACGCAGGCAGGTGCGTCGACGTGGCTGATGGGTAAGCAACGAGGACGTTGCTCCTTGGGGAGGGGGCATGATGTAAGGTTGAAGGAACCGGAAGTTTCTGGAAGGCTCTAGAAGGTTCTTGATGTTTCCAGAAGGTTCCAGATGTTCCCGAAGTTCTAGAAGTCTCCGGAAGGATGTAGATGTTTCCGGAAGTAGTATGTTCTAGGATTGTCTAGAAGCTTCCTTGGTCCAGAATGTTCCAATTGTAGGCAGTTGAGGAGGCGTTGTAGGTTTTCGCCAAGGCTATAAATAGAGGGGCCTCTCCTCACTCAACAAGAAGTATTCACTTAAGAAGTCTTTCCATCAGACCTTTCAAGTCCTCGTAGCCTCGTCTATTGTGTGAAGCCTTCCCTTGGTAACTAACTGAGCCTTCTATACAACTACGGCCTACGTCGAATCGCTATAGAAGACCTTAGTTGCCAAAGGACCCGCCGACAAGGCGTGACAGGGAGCTTCAGCTTGCTTGTAGGCACAGCACTGGTCTGCTGCTGCAGCATCTGCTGAAGCGCGTGCTGAAGCTGAGCCACCTGCTGCTGTAAGGCCAACATCTCCGGCGACACTCCAGATCCCTCCATGGCTGCTTAGCAAGCGGACTCACAATCAGAGACGCCCTTGGCCTTGGCCTCCTTAGTGATGTGCCCCTCTATTGCCGTGTGAAGAAGATTCCGGAGCTTCTCCTGGTGTGCGCGGAGCTCTGCCGCCTGGGCTGCCCGAATGCGCGCACAAACGTCTTTTAAAAGGGATTAGCTTGCGCACCTCCTTCTTGAAGCACTGGGGCTTCACGGGCGTGGCTGAGGTTTGGTGAGGATGTTGAGAATCTTCCGGATGCGCGGAGAGTAGGTTGAAGACTTAGGAATTTTCTTGGCTGGATGCTTCTTGATGTTAGTGGAAGGCTTAAGGCAATGATAGTCGGTCTTGGCAGGAAGGTTCCGGATAGGAGTAGAAGTGACGAACTCCACGCCGTTGAGCTCAAAGGTTGTCCGGAACTTGGCGACGCTTGGGTGCGAGGGAGGCTCCAGAAACTTCACCTTGGGTACAGGCTTCTCCGGATTATACTTGCCTGGCATATGCCGGAAGCTTGTAGAATCTCCAAGACTCCACGGTGTTCGTAGACAATCTCAGCTACCACTTGTCACGCCTTGTCGGCGGGTCCTTTGGCAACTAAGGTCTTCTATAGCGATTCGACGTAGGCCGTAGCTGTATAGAAGGCTCAGTTAGTTACCAAGGGAAGGCTTCACACAATAGACGAGGCTACGAGGACTTGAAAGGTCTGATGGAAAGACTTCTTGAGTGAATACTTCTTCTTGAGTGAGGAGAGGCCCCCTCTATTTATAGCCTTGGCGAAAACCTACAACGCCTCCTCAACTGCCTACAATTGGAACATTCTGGACCAAGGAAGCTTCTAGACAATCCTAGAACATACTACTTCCGGAAACATCTACATCCTTCCGGAGACATCTAGAACTTCTGGAACATCTGGAACCTTCTGGAAACATCCAGAACCTTCTAGAACCTTCTAGAAACTTCCGGTTCCTTCAACCTTACATACACAAGCTGATGCATGTCAATGTGAGGGGCACAAGCCAGCCACAAAGCGCTGCACGGCAAGGTTGCCCCTGCTGCCAGCATATGAAATGCTCTAAGCTGACTTTCCACCTCACGTCGAACAGTAACAGCTACCGGACAGGTCCAAAAGTGATGCTCCACGCCTGGTCCCACAACTGAACATGTTGTACACCCTGTGGTGAGGTGCATACGCTGCACAGTAGGGAATGCATTCAATGCCAGGCGACAAGCAATCCCGCAGACTCTGTTCATGCAGCCAACACTTAGCATCACGCTCAGTCCGGCGGGACATTAAACACGTGGCGCAGTGGTGATGACGGACGAACAGTGGCCGAAAGGTTGCAGGTTCGATTCTGAGCCTAAGCAGTATGTCCCTGGACTCAGGGATACAGTCGGCGAAAGCCGAAGGAAGGATGCTGCTAATGTCCTCGCGACTCTCCGCAGAACTCCGTCGATTGCTGGCTATATTCACACCGGCCCTGCTAGGTATGCAGTCCACCGTATTGGGTGATTCCCACATGCTGCCTAGTAAGGGGTGTAAGGGTCTGGGTGGTCTACACTACCTTACACCGAAAATAGAGAGAAGAATCAGTCTGCTTTCCGCCTCCCCAGTGGGTGAGGCGCGGTTGCCGATGCCAAAAGGTATGGCTTACAAGGATTGATTATTATTATTATTAGCATTACGCTCACGTGCAAGAGGGCAGCCACAGCAAGGGTTGATGGCGCCGCCACTCCATCACTGCGTGTCCTTGCGTTTCAACCCGCACGCTTCTTTTTTCGCACTCTTGACAGCCGACGGCCAGACGTACACAGCGCACATGATCGCATTCGCTTGCTGGTGCCGCTGCCAAGACAAAATGAAAACACGGCACCCCACATTCGACAGGCCAGCAGCAATGGCCGATGGCGTTGATGCTATGGCTTAATGGGTAACATGATGATGATGATGATGAGGCCAGCAGCAAGACCAGCATTCTATGCCACCACAGCTCAGGACCAACTGCCCTGAAACTAAGGAATCAAACCGCAAGTATTCGCACTGCCACGCACGTATACCTTGTACATGTGCCTAGAGCAGGCGCCTTCATCAGCACCCGTAACCAGCACCACCCAGGGTGATTCCAGTGCTGTGATGCTCTTGTTCAGCTGAGCACTCTGCACGCAGCGTGTGACGCACATTTCAGCCACGGCTGCATCTGCCGCCAGCACATCGTCAACAACAATGCACAACTGGTATGATAACAACGCACCCATCTAGTTTCCAAGCACAGCCGCACTCAAAAAGTTGACAGTCCAACAGCAGGCCAGCTTCGGCTGTGGAAGCAGCCACAGCGCACGCAGAAGTGCCTATCAAACAATCGAGGCGGCACACGTTCAATCTCCCACACAAAAATTGTGACCAAAGGCAACCACTCCGTTCGCATGCAGCCCATCACATGCCATGCAACACACTGCACGTGCTGCACACGAGGCGAGGTGCAGCATGGTAGCAGCTGGCACTGCACCACAGCGAAGCTGTGTTGTAGCAGTTGCGCAAGCAAGTGCAGCAGCACGCTATTGTCAGCGCTGCAACACGACAGATTCAAGGCACCTCTGTTTTGTCAGCCTGCGTTGCGCTGCATGCAAAGTTGCGACAGCCAACCCCAGCGTTAATGAAACACTGGAACGAAGCTAATCAGAAGACACATTGCCTCACGACAGTAGCCACGCCTGTGTCACATCTCACCACACCAACAGACAGCAGCTGTCTGCTGCGTACCGCGTGTGCCTGACAAGCACACGACCACCAGCAACAGAGAACCCTAACATGCAACTGACTGCTCCTATTGCATCTGCAGCTAGAGCATCGACATGCTGATGAAAGCATCAAACGGCGCCACTTGATGGCGAAATGGCTCCACAATCACCAAGCCTGTTGTAACGCCCTACTCTGCGGGCTGCAGTCAGCACAGCCCTCGGTGATGAAGCTCTACAGGTGTGCAAATCAAGCACGGCACCCAGTCATCAGGTGGTCTGATGATTGATCAGGAAAGACGATGCAAAACAGTGTGGAGCAGCCCCCAGATATCCTCAGGCTAGTAAGCCAGGCATGCAGTAGTTGGCAAGGCATGCACAACATGATAGAAAGAGGCACTATCACCTCAGCAAGTACGCACAGCAAAACAAAAGCAGACCACGCAGGGAAGAGGCAGCGTACCAGAAGGATTGATACAGTGCATGCCCCGCCACACAGGAGCGGTCTCGCACTATGTGTAAAGGTTAACCTTTATCACTGTAGTATGCTGCGCTTGCCTGCCTGGTGTGCTTGGCTGTATGTGTATCTTCAAGCAGTGTGACCAGCAGCTGCACATGCACGGCACTGCACTGCACACCCCAGCGCAGTTGCTGACAGCAGTCACGACGTTAGCACGTGACAGCAGGCCAGACCGCGCAATACTGCCCACACGGGCGTTGTTATAGCGCTACTCAGCTGCCGACCACACAAACGTGATGCATCCTAACTTCGCAGCCCATGCATTTCAGTACGGGTCACAGCACAATGAAACCAAACAGCAGTGTCACGAGCAATTGCATGCACGTAGGCGAGGTTCTAGACGCTACACCGGCATCAAAGTGAGATCCACACAAGCCCATGCATGTTTGTACGCGCCACAGCAAAATGAAAGCAAGAAGCAGTGTCACGAGCAAATGCATGCATGTAGGCGAGAGGTTCCAGACTTCACACAGGCGCCAAAGTGCTGCAACTTGCCGCTTGCACAACTGGAGAACGCACACAGATACTTCAGCAACTACAACAGTGAGCACAACACTTATAGCAGCTAGAGTTTCGTACTGAGCAGCATGCTAGACACCATGGAAATGTCATGTGCACCAACCAGGGAGCAAGGCGCCTGCATCACATGCTGACGATGCATGGAAGCGCCAGGTCCTGCTGTCTCTACCTAGTTGCAGCTACTGTTCCTACCCACCTGCCAGATAGTGGCGCAAGCACACACAAGGGGGCAATATGCAAGGTGTGGATGCATCTTTTGGGTTGCAAGCCTGGCTACTGCTGCAGCAGCTGCAGCAAGCAATTGGTTTGCAACCACCCTGCCTGAGCTGTTGCCTGGAGCAGCGTCAGCCCAGCAGTAAGTGCAGTTGTGCAAGTCTGGTGCAGTCAACCCAAACAGCTGGAAGGTCAAAAGCACAGCGGCTATCAGCCACATGGGTCATCCAGCAATTGCACGTGCTGGCGTGGCACAACACACAAGCACTAGCAGCGCAACATGCGGCGTGCATGTGCTTGCACTGGTGCAACAAATGCTGCCGAGGTCATCGCTGCGCATGGCATACGCGTAATTGTCAACCACCAAAGAGTTGGTGCAAAGGGCGCGAGAATCACAACAGCATCCATTGCAAAGGCACGACACGCCTCATCACGCATGTGTGTGGTTACTCAATGCGCAGTTGCTGCTGGCGGTACACATGCAACTACTCCTACTCACTTCAAAGGCTGCTGCTAGCTATATGAGCAAGAAAAGATGCACAACAGGCAATGGACTGCATTCTCCGGCACAGTGGCATGTCTGGACACATGCCAGGGTCCGCAACAGGCTGCGGTTCGGCACAGGAACCAGAAAGACGCTGCACTAGCGTGCGGTGCCAGTCCCAGCGTGCTAAAGGTTGAGACAAAAGTAATGGTAAATTTGGGTGTTTCACAGCAAGACTGGAACAGCAAACACATCAAACAATCACTAAATCTGAATCCCAGCCAGGGCAGCAATGTCATGCATGTCTACTTCGAGATCCTGGCTGCACAGCTGAAACTGTTTCCTCCATCATGGCCAGCACATCATAGAAACTGCCATCACCAGCAGCATGAAGATGGCCTGAAAATGTATCTTTTTGCATGAAAAAGACACACAGCAACTGCAAGAGCAGGCAGCTTGCCAACTATCCTGAGCAGCCCATCCTGGAACCTATGAATGATGTACTTCTGCCCTGCATGCACTGCTGTGCCTACAACACCCTCAAGCAGCAGATGCCAGCCCAAAAGCAACAGCACAGCAAACAGCACAGGCACCAGCACAGCAAAACCACAGCAGAACACAAGCATCAGCCCCCCACACACACCAGGGACATGCAGTCAAAACTGCAGGCATGGCACTGCAGCAAAAGGAAAGGGCTCTTGATTTACTGCTGCGGCTGCGGCTGCGGCTAAGGCTAAGGCTAAGGCGCGCGCGTGAGTTTTACTGTATGAGAGCAGCAGGAATTGAACGTGCGTTCACAGGGATCACACGCCAACACGCTACCACTATGCCGTTGGAACGGCTAGCACAAATTGCCCTGACATATGTATTATCGATACAAAACACCGAGCTCTTTGAAGTAACACTGAGACTTTGACGGCAAAAACGGTATTGCGTTTACTTTTGTCTCAACCTTTCCCCCAAAACCCTAAAACACAAGAGCTGCGCTGCCGCCACCATGCACAGCTCAACCTCGGACATGCATGCTGCTCAGCACAGCCCTACTAGTAGTCAGTGTTACCACCCCCGCGTGCGATGCAAACTGCCTTCCTGGTGGCAATGCTGTTCATCAGGTTTTGGCACATGGACAGCAGCATGGAGGCCCAAATGGCCTGCGCTGCTTCCCACATTGCCTCCAGGCTAGCATACTGCTGTGCATACAACTGCTGCTTGAGCCAAGCCCATGCATTCTCAATGGGGTTCAGGTCTGGCGAGTATGGCGGCCAGTCTGCAATGATGCGTATGTCTTTGAGGCTCATGAATGCTGCAGTGCTCTTAGCCCTGTGCGGACTAGCACCATCAAGCAAGTACACCCACTCATGCACACCCGCTGCACTGAAAATCACCTCAGCATCAGGCTGCAACTCCTCCCACAGCACATCCTGGAACTCCTCTGCACCCACACCTGTGTGCTGCACAACCGCCTTCAGCTTCTTGTTGTAACTGAAGTATTTCTTGGGGTGCCCAGTGCTGCCAGTGACGCGGATGAGACGGGTGACGCCATGCTTGGTTACACCACCATACACATGCAACTGCTTGCCCTTAATAGGCTTGCAGGCAACTGGCTTGGTGCCCTTCTTGACCCACTTCTTGCACCGGCGCGGGGTGGAGCTCAGAGTGAGGATGGTGCTGTCGATGGCAATGATGCGGTCACAGTCATGCTGCTGCTGGCAGAACGCAACGCGTCTCTTCTTAGTTGCGCTGGTCAAGATGGGCTGCTGCTGCACTGGCGCCAAGTCCAACGCATTCTTGGCTGCCCTGAGCACGGTTTTAGTGCAGATGCTGCTAGCTATGGTGCCTTGCTGCTTGAGTGCTGCTGCTGCTTTTGCTGCTGACTGATGCTCCAGCACTGCTGTTGCTACTGCTTCCACCTGGACTGCATTGAGCGCCTTAGGGCGGCCTGAACGTGGTAAAGCAGACACGGATCCTCGCTCGTTGTACTTGTTTAGCTGTGCCTGCACGTATCGAGTGGGATAACCGAGAGCTCGTGCTGCTGCTGCCACGTTCCACTTCTTGGCTTTGAGGGCAGCGAGAGTAGTCTGGCGTTTGATTTCAAGTTCAGCAGCAGTGCGTCTCTTAGCCATTTTGTCAATGTGCAACTTCTGAGCTAGCTTGCTGCTGTGTCGAGCGACCCAGAAGAACAACAGCAGCAGCAGCTGAACAGACAGTGTCACAAATAAACTAACCTTTGTCACGCATTTGCGCCAAATAGCGAGGTTTAACATAAAGAATACATCATAACAAGCACGTTAACGTAGCCGGTGCGAGCTGTAGTCACCGCTTCACGATGTACTGGCCTCACATTGTCCACTGGTGACAAGTGCTGCAGGCAGCCAGGCTGAAACCAGCATTGGAGTCACCCTGAGGGCATTGCCTGTAAAATCAAAATGCTGTATACCTGAGCACGTGACTTGCAATTATAAGACTTTCTCGTCGATTTTCAGCGATTTTAGCAGCACAGAGCTTACATCCAAGCCATGTACAGCTGCAGTGAAGTTGACATACTGAACTGGCTGCTTTCTTGGCCTAATCAGGCCTGCTGCTGCTGCCACACTGCAGGCAGGCAAGAACTGAGCACTGGCTGACAAACCCCACGCACTAGGTGCCAACATACTGGAAGACTGGAGGCAGATTCTTTCAGCAAGGGGGTGAAAGTAGACTGGAACCACATTGCATCATTTCAGCACCTACACAGTGGCCATGGTGCAAGCCCTCAATTTCCTGCAAACTGCAGCAGCAGCGTTTTGTGACTAAACAGCCAAATGAATGGCAGGCACCTCTCTGAGGCAGACAGGTCAGGCCACATGTTGCATTGATGCCACAATTGCAGCTGCACCTTATCACATTCAGAAACCAGCCATCTCCAATGTTTGGTTCAAGGTTGAGACAAAAGTAATGGTAAATTTGGGTGTTTCACAGCAAGACTGGAACAGCAAACACATCAAACAATCACTAAATCTGAATCCCAGCCAGGGCAGCAATGTCATGCATGTCTACTTCGAGATCCTGGCTGCACAGCTGAAACTTTTCCCTCCATCATGGCCAGCACATCATAGAAACTGCCATCACCAGCAGCATGAAGATGGCCTGAAAATGTATCTTTTTGCATGCAAAAGACACACAGCAACTGCAAGAGCAGGCAGCTTGCCAACTATCCTGAGCAGCCCCATCCTGGAACCTATGAATGATGTAATTCTGCCCTGCATGCA